>JBBMOJ010000158.1:0-84100 GCA_038090695.1 Sclerotinia spermophila | reverse complement strand
CTCGAGAGATCTCTAGACACTTCCACGTGACCCTAGAGGCAGCTCCCGTAACATCCCACGAGTCTGTGCACCCACTGGTGGACGTTCGGTTAATATCAAGTTGACTACTGAGTAGTCAACGGACTTTTCTTGGCATTTACACTTCCACTATCACATGAAAAGTAAATGATCTATATATAGTACACAAAACACAAATATTCTCTATGATTTGAGCTCATTAATCATACCTAAACTGGTAATTAATGATCCCGCCCCCGAGTCAAGGAAGGCGTGTACATACATATCCGTAGAAGTTTCTTCTATTAGCAAGTTAAGATGACAGTTAGTTTCTTCTACTTCTTATACAGTTTACATAGACCTCTTTTCACCGTTTCACTTCCTACTTTAATAGAGTATAACATGATATTTAAGAGCTGTAAGAAACACATTCACAATTATTGATATCTACAAAACATATAATCGTCAAGTGATATCTACGCCTTCATCTCCCTTCCCCTCTGCCTCATAAAATGTACAGTCACTCAATCCTCAATCCAAGAGGGCCCGCATCATCCACTTAGTAATCTCCCATGCTGTCCCCCTCCCCTTTCCTCCCCTCCCATCTAATTCTTTCCCCTCTCACCTCCCCAAACGACCTTACTCATAATTTCCAACACTCACCCTCCCTAATGACCCAAACTTCTCTCACCTCTTCCTCTCTCTCTTCATATCCAACATCCAACATCCAACACTCTAATCCCAAATTCCAACGCAATTTAATCAATCCTCCCCACCTCCTACCTCCTCGCACGCTCATCCTTACGGATCCATTCCCCTAATACCCACACAATCCGTCGCGTCGCATCGCATCAAGGCCCATGAGGAAACCAGGCCGCAAAAGGCTCCAACTGAAAACAAGCCCACACTGGCGAGGAGCTCGTAGACCAGAACTATGTAGCTTAAAGAAAATTCGAATATGTTAATCACTCCCTTCTCAACTAGGTGATTGAACGTAGGAACCTTATCCCTTAAATATATATACCCGACACCTTTCTTCCATTTTACTAGAAACCTCAGCCTATACCTCTTCATATTTCGATACTTTATCTCCACAACTAAACACCGCGCATCAAGTCACAAATAATTCACATTATCCCAAAATAGGTATTCATAATTGACTTAATTGACTCCCAACACCCGATATAAAGCGCTTAGCTTAGCTTAGTTCAGCCCAGTTCAGTAAAGCAAGCAAATAGCGAGAAGAATAAAAAATTTACTCATGAAAATGTAAGAGCAAATCAATCTTAGGGTAAATTCTCCATAAATTCATTCCTCCGTGATATCAAGACTCGGCCCCTCCCCAGCCCCCAAAGAAAACGATTAAAGAGCGAAAAGATACCGAAAAAGTCTAGCTTAATAATTGTTCGATGGCTCCCTGAACACTTCCCCCACTCCTTCTTAGAGCTGCCATATTTCTGTCAAAGTCGAAGAATCCCATATCATTTAATTGTCTGAGCTGATCGGCGTAAAGTTCTTCGGGTGGTCTAGTATCTGCTGGAGCTGCAGGAGCACTTGGGGCCGCACCGCCCATTCCGCCAAATCCACCAGGTCCGAACATATCTCCGAAAGATCCATTTTGCATCATTTGCATTGCTTGTTGTATTTGTTCTGGCGTGGGCTGTGGCATTCCCTGAAATGGGTTGAATCCCGCTCCGGCTGCTCCTGTTCCGGCTCCAGCTCCAGCACCGGCTCCCCCAAATAGCGAGGCAAAAGGATTTGGTGGGTTTGCATCAGTACCAGTTGATGGCGTCCCCCCAGCAGAAGCGGGAGGTGGAGGAGTTTGTGCTGGAGTATGACCAGCGGCAGCTGCTCCTGGGCCACCAAACATCAATGACGCGAATGGATTATTAGCACCTGGCGCAGTAGGCATTCCAAACAGATTGAATGGTGTTACGTTCGCTTGATTACGGCCTCCTGGTGTAGTCCCTGCCGCTCCAGCGGGTGTAGTATCAGTGACTCCCGGCGCGGGAAAGGCACCAGCTCCTCCACCTCCCATTTGTCTTCTCATCGCAGCAGCTTGTCGAATAGAGTTCGGATCCGTCAGCATGTTTCTGAACATTGGTGACTGTAATATCTCTCGCGCGTTGGGCATATCTCTAAGCATTGGAGTATTTTGAATCATCATATTGACAAGGTCCGGATTGTTAAGAGCTTCGTTCATCGTTTGGCGAACGTTGGGATCATCCATCATTTGAGCCAGCGCATCTTCAGTTGGTGGGGCACCCATCTGCGAAAATGTTAATATGAAGGAATTGTTCTCAGAATAGGGTATACATACTCCGCCATCTGCGCCAAACATTTCAGCACCTGGAAGACCCATGTGGCCTGCATATCGAGCACCTGTCAAACCAGCAAGAGGATTATTCGCAGTTCCGGCAGCCATGTTAGTTGGTAGAGCTGCTGCAGCGCCCGTTGCAGCATTCGCAGCAGCATTGGCAACGTTACTTTGTGCGCTCTTAACCATGTGTATCGTATTGTTGGGCTTGATCTTATAAGTGCTCAAAGGCTCCTCATTCTTCATAACACGACCGGAGTAAATTAATCGTTGACGATCGACTGGAATCTTTTCGTAATCATCACCCGCCAACTTTGTTTTCAGGTCAAGAACTGTTGCAGCCTCTGCCATGGTGATTGTGTGATTTCCATCGGAGGATGTTTTGACCTTGAAGGTAATCTGAGAATCGCCCTCGGGCGCAGTTGATGTCTCGTCTGACATTTTAACAGGTTTTATGAAGTTATGAGTTGACTTATGGAGATTGATTTGAACGTAGATATTTTTCGAAAGCGTTTAGATAGGTATGGTTGAGGTTTGTTTGTCGTGTTGATTATAAAAGTGGTTTAATGTACGGGTATGTGCTAGATAGGTAATCGTATCTACTGTACGGAGTACCAGTATCATAGGCAAATATTAATAAGTGAGGCGTTGAGGCGTTGAGGGGTGTGGCTTTGGCTCAGATGACGTTCGCTGGGTTCAAAGATGGTTGTTGCCACTAATTAATTACTCGTAGGAAATGTTGTAAGGAAAATCGAGAAATATACGGTGTAATAGTATAATAGTGTAATAATATAAATATAAATATAAATTTTATTTAATTACTTTGAGTTGCATAATTGATTTAATTGACCTAATATATATATAGTCTATAGTTAGTTCAATATTACTTACTCCACTCGCTGTACGCGTATAAATTTTAATCTATATATTAACGTTATATAACTTAACTGATAAGTTATAATATATTCCCAAGGTTTTCGCCCAACCCCTTTCCTGTACTCGCTCGTATCGAGCAGAAAGTATATCTATCCTCTGTAAGCACACACACCAACAGAAGTTAAATTTCCAGGAACAACTCCCCATCTACTTATTAGTAGTAGATAGATGTCTTTGCTGATTCCATTCTAATTAAGTTATTGTTGTCTCTATTTGAACTTTGGAGTATGATATGCCTGTTCACCGCCAGAATTCTGTTTCTCAATCCCCGGACTCCCGGTGAGGTGAAGGAAACAGAACTTCGCGTTCAATGTAATGGCAATAAGAAACTCGAATCTGCTTTTTTGATACTATCGGCCAGGTAGGTAATCCCAGAGCAATCTATGGCGACAGATTGAAAACCTTTCAACTGGGCAAGGTAAGGTACACGACCGAGCCATAAATTGGTTGGACCTCGGCTCGGTGTCCCCGCATTTATACAATCTGGGGATCTTCATCTTCTCATTTCACACCTAGATCACTTCAATACTCCTCTCATATACATATCACGCTTTCTCTCATCCATTTGCATCTGTCTATCGTATTGCATCAATTCAATCCAAGAAATAACTTCTTTCGAATAACACAAATCACATCTATAATCCTACAAGAAACAATCTACGAGATGCGTGGAATCCAAATCAACGAATATGTCAGGGTAAGCTTTCAGAGAGAGCTCCAAAGCTCCAAAGCTTCAGTTTCCTACCTCCTTCGATATTTAGGTATACCTATGTAGCGTGCTAACCAATTCTTACAATCCAGGGACCTCAAGATCTCAAAGTCACAGATCTACCAGATCCAATACCAAAACCCGATCAATACTTGATTGAAATCCATGCCACAGCTACCAATTTCTACGATCTCCTTCAGATTCGAGGAAAATATCAACACCAGCCTCCTCTACCTTGTAAGATATTTCGCAAACCCATTCAAAGCTGCACCATCACCTCCCCTTCTCCAATTTCGTATCTCAACCCCCTCAACGATCCACTAACCCTCCAACCCAGGGATCTCTGGCTCAGAATTCAGCGGCACCATTCTCTCCACTCCCTCCTCCTCCTCATCTCCCAAATACAAGCCCGGCGACCGCGTCTTCGGTGCCTCTCAAGGCGGCTACGCCACTCTTGTCTGCGCCCAAGAAGCTTCTCTCTACCCCGTTCCCGAATCCTGGTCTTTCTTCGAAGCAGCCGGTCTCTTCGTCACCGCTCCTACATCCTACGGCGCTCTCGTCACACGCGCCAATATAAAATCCGGGGACTACGTCCTTATCCATGCTGCCGCTGGTGGAGTCGGTCTCGCAGCCGTGCAGATTGCAAAGGCATTCGGGGCAACCGTGATCGCTACTGCGGGGACGAAGCGAAAATTAGAGGTAGCGCGGGAATTTGGCGCTGATCATGTTATTGATTACGGCGATGCTTCTTGGCCTGAGCAAGTCAAGAAATTAACACCCCATAGCAGAGGTGTAGATATTGTCTTCGATCCCGTAGGTCTGATCGACAAATCGACAAAATGTATACGCTGGAATGGACGACTCCTTGTAATCGGGTTCGCGGCGGGGAATATAGAGAAGGTGGCGATGAATAAGGTGCTGTTGAAGAATATAAGTATAGTGGGATTACACTGGGGAGCATATGTACAGAATGAACCAGAAAAGATCCAAGAGGTGTGGGAGGGCATTTTCAAATTGATCAAAGAGGGGAAATTTAGAGGAACGGTTTTTAGAGATAGGGAGTTTGTCGGGTTGGAGGATGTTCCTGGCGCATTGGAGAGTTTAGGGGGGCGGGGGACATGGGGGAAGGTTGTTGTGAAGGTTGAGAAGAATGGGAAGGAGGGGAGGAGTAAGATTTAGGCGAGGGCAAGAAGGAGAACTGGTTGGATCATAGATGAATAGGAGAGTTATGCTGTTAGCGAATGCTTAGAGTATCATTGAGTAGGTATGTATGTATGGTATATAGACTATATAACCAATTGCATTATTGAAAAGAATAGTATTGAAGGTTAAATAACCTCTCGTCTCGCCACGTCAAACCACCACTCATACGCCGAAAGGGATTTAATAAGTTGCCTGTCATAGATAGCACTATTTTCAATCATCATGAAAAGTTCGCTATTTATACACACCCACCCATCAATCCATCCATCCATTTGTCCATCATAATCAATAAGTAGTAACAAATGTATCCTATCGTACCCAAAGATTCGCGCCTGCTCCCATTCCCCATTCATAATGTTCCCAAAAAGTGTACCCGAATTTTAGCATCTCATCGACTAACAGCCCCTCATCCTGCCCAAAAAATCTTTGTTCGAGACTCTAGAAGTGTTCTTTCCAAAACGAGAAATTGACATCGCGAGTCGTGGCTTTCTTGCATGCTTTTTTGATGGAGCGTGCTGCTACGTTTGGTCCTATTCATACTGTTAGTATCTTTATGCAAATCAAGAATGTATTGAAAAATAGTAAGAAAGGGAGAGTGAAGTAAGAAAACACAACGGGAAAAACATACCACAAAAGTAGACCCCAATATTAGTTTTGAAATCTCCCTCCAAGCCAGACAAATACGTCTTATCCATAATTCCATCTCTCATTCCCTCAAACAATTTGGTGAAATCCGGTCTTCCGAAATTCGTCCTCGATTTCAGTTCAGTCAATGGATCGACATCCGCACCAACACTATTCAACACGATATTTTGCGCCGTGTCGATATCCAATTTTTGGGTTAGATAAGTATGGATACGTAAGAATTCCTGTCCATCATTACCCGGTTGTGCGGCCGCTTCTTGGGATTGCGCTTCGAGAGATGAGAGAAGGACTTGAAACCATTCGAAGGATGTGGTATCTTTACAAACCCAGATGAATTCTACCCGACGAAGACGTTCGGGAGGATTGGTCCCGTGTCGGAGATGCCAGATATTTTTGAGGATGGATGCCCATGGTGTTACACCGATACCTGTGCCGATGAGGACTGCGACTTCATTCTCGAAGACGTCTTCAGCGGGAGCACCGTAGGGACCATCGATACGAATATCGGGCATTTTTTGGCCATTTTCGAGGGCTACTTCGTACATACCATTTGGATGGACACCGTCGTATAGTTTGGCTTGTGCGGAACCGGCTCCGAGGGCGTCTCCGAGGGTTCGGGTGAAATCACCGACTTGACGAATGTGGATAGAGATGTAGGGGTCGAATGGACACGACGTGATGGTAAATGGATGCCACTGTTCACGGGAAACGGATGGGACGTTGAGGAAAAGCCATTGACCTGCCTTGTACTTCATCGATGGCTTTCGGAATTGAATTTCCATGGCATCTACAATGCGTTAGCTTCGAAGGATGATGACCAGAATGAAACATACCATATGGATGACGAACGACTCTAACAATCTGAGTTTCTCTTCTGCTTCTGATTTCACGATATACACGTTCTAGGAAGTAAAGTCCACCACCCCAAAGTTCCCAACGCCATCCTTCATATCCCAAGCAATGTCCCCAGAAGTTCTCGCCATCAAATGGAGAGAACGGGTCTACAGTATCACGGACAAAACATCCCGTGGCATGAGTGTACATTCCAAGCAAGAATGGAATAAACAAGTGATGCGTGTACCAGAATGTCTCAAAAGATTGTTGTCTAATCTTAGCATGGGCAGTCGTATACATCAACAGCATGCAAAGTAGCATAATATGACCCGTGATACCACCAGCCTCGGTATAGTGAATCTGGACTGCGGTCACAGGTCTAATTTGAGTCTTTTCGACATTGAAGAAACTGCGTGAATGTTAGCATTTGAATCGAAGCAGGCTTTAAAATACTTACTTCACATAGTGAGCAGCGACGTGAAATATAGTCCAGAATAATAACGAGTATGCTACTTGTCGATGAAACCATTGAGACTCATCGAGTGGTAAGAATTTGACCTTTGGTCTAATGTATCTCAAGATATTGCGACACATGGGCAACAAGATCAATGCAATATCCACAGACAAGGCCAGACCAGCACCTCTCGATATCCATACTGAGAATGTGAGAGTATTCAAACCCGATAGTCTAGGGTCAGTAGCTTGCTTCCACCTGTAAGACTTGTCAGCGGAAGAGATGCACAGATATATTGAAAGCCAACTCACCATCCTATAGCAAACAGACCAACGTGAAAGCCATGGAACAGGAAATTAAACATCAATTTAGTTCCCCGAGTCTGCTCCTTCAAAAACTGTACAACTCCCATCTTTTCTATACCCAAATATCCCAAAATTAAAGGTCGTCCAGCGACAAGATCGATAGAAAATAGTTGAGTGAACTCGTCGATCTTTTTATGATTGACAGAGGGAAGAAGCTTTTCAACCTCTCGCAGAACTATCAAATGCTGTACTATTCAAAAATAATGTATGAAAAATGAATGTTTATAACAAGAAAAGAATGATCTGAGCCAGCAGCCAAAAGCTTGGAATTTCTGGATGGAAAGAATGAAGAGGGAAGTCTTGTTCTTCCAAAACGCCGAGGAAGAAGAAGACAAAAGAAAAGCGAGAGATGATGGGCGAGTCTTGAGTAATAAAGGTTGTTCGTTGGGTCTACCACACTAATGACTTGATCCTTTCGATGACGGGATATGCTGCGAAAGAGTCTTGGTAGATGCGAAACCAACGCTCGTACAGCCGTTTGTGACGGGAGCAGAACTATAAATTCGGATGACAGGTTTTCCTCGGAAGATCCTAGTATGGCTGTACGAGAATATCTTATTTTCCCATACAATTTCCTATTTGATATAGTATTCAAGGAGGTATCTCGTTAATAGGTATGAAAATCACCGTACTTCGAAAAATGCCATCCGAGCTTTTTCATCAAGTAGCAGAAGATCGGATGTAACGGTGCGTTTCGTAAGTAATAAGACGGTGTCAGATCTATTCAATATCTTGATAATCAGAAGCAAGCTATGGTTTCGTAAGGTGGAAGGGATGGGAAGATGTCAATCAAGCTTGCATCGTAAAACTTTGCTGATATTGAGTCGAGACGGGTGTTGTTGCAAGTAACCCCAGAAGCATTGAGAAGCGATGAAAGGTGTTGCAAAAATGTCCGATCTTTATCTAAGGTTAGATGTTTGAACAGGGGCTCGAGAGGGGCCTCTGTACTTTGAAATGTTAATCAATCGTTTAGAAGATTTCGAAGGAAATGATCTCAACTCTCACGATAATTGAATTATTGTGCTTGATTTCCTTGACGTGATTAGTTATGGAAAAGTTTGAATCCCGAGTGAATAGATTTCATGAAAGAAATAGAAATAGAAATGGGAAATCGAAGTCGAAGTCGAGGTTTTCTATATTGGGAATGGCTATTGTGACCCGTGTCTGAATAACAAGGGTATTAAGCTACCCCAGGCGCTTGAAAATCACATATCATTGGACAGAAGTATGATAGAAGCAGCACTTATGCACGAGTCCTGGTTGTCTGCATCAATCCATCTGGTACCTCGTTCCACAGAAGCTCTCTTTGTGGGTTTTGACTATAATAGCTCACATGGATCCACCAATCTAAGATTCCATACATGAGCCAGGACGAAGTCCCTTCACTGCAGGTGTTATGAGTTCGGCTAAATGTCGATTTTTGTTATGTTAAAGATTTTTACCCTTAGATGAAGATAAGATGCTAAAGGGGTTGCACCTTCGGGTAAACTAGTAATTTTATATACTCTGTACGGATAGATATGTAGGACGGGTGAAGCATTAAATTCGATTTTACGGCGACATCGTTGACACACAAAACCAGTACATGTCTATCGGTACGTGTCTCGAGTCGACCTCGTAACCATGGGTCTAAAATAATCAGTCTTCGCCTCAATCATTTTTGAATCATATTGAACCGAAGTTCGAATGGAGTAACATCGTACGAAGCTGTCATATATGGCTAGTTGAGCTAAACGTTGGCTCCCGGGCTGGTAGGCACTAATCGAGTCTGGGCCCATAATTAGGGCTGGAAAAGGGTGACTGGCCATGGCGAAGTCTACATGACAGTCAGAAGTAATACGGCGGGTTGATTTATGGCTGAATCTGGGCGTTAAGTATTAATACACCATCGATGAGTGAGATTGCCGTCCGAAATCCGATGCTCGTCCAGGTACCACTTCAGCAATATTCGGTTTTCAGCCATTTCGCCATCCCTACAGCTCCCAAAAACGCAAAACCTTATCTGGATGAGGCTAAAGTCACGTGAGAGAACTGGTTTCGAATGAAAGGCACCGATGACTAGAGTTGGCAAAATCATTTTGTTAAAATCGAGGTCAGAGTCTCAGAGAGCCACATTCTGTGTCGTTTCAGATCTGGGTTAGAAATAGTCTTTCGTCAGAAAGTGCACAGTCCATTGAGGTGTCGTCGATAAGAGTATGTTCCCTGTGACTTGGTTTAACTATAACTTAAAAGATGAAGATCTTGCTTCATTGACAAATGCTGCATCCAACGGAGACACGACGTACCGACGAGAACATGGACACAGTTTGTAGATGTGGATTTCAGACTCGAAGTGGATCAAAAGCTTCTTCAATTAATTCGTCGTCATCCGCGAAACGCAATGAACACACACCATGACCACCGAGGCATTTTCATCACTGGAGTGCATCACCAATCAAAGATCTTCATGCTTGAAAGAGTTGGAAATTCGAAAATGTCAAACACATCGTCGTCGGTAGAGCGTTGGGACACCGCCAGTTACGCAAAGCCCGCCATGAACAATCATACAGATCCCAATGCTTGTCCGAAAAACTCCATGCTCAACAACCAGTGGTATGTGCACGTATAGAAGCGGACAAGGAAATTGTGATTCCATGAATATTCGGTCGCAGTAGACGTCACTATAGATATCACGATATCTACACTCCCAGAGTACCTTATCTCCTTCTTCTAGGACATCCGAGGTTCCAGACAATATTATTCCCTTTCATTGAGACAGTTAACATGAAAATACAAAATTGTATAATTTGAGCAATGCGACCATGATATAAGTTTAAGCTGCATGAATTTAGCTCTACTTCGATAAAGGAACCCTAATTTCATAGCAAACACACTTGTCTATGCTGGACATGTCTTTCGCGCCTCGGTAGTCTAGAAGGATAGGAGTAAATGAGCAATTAAGAGATAGCAATGCAAAAGCCTAAAGCATTAATGCAATACTGTGTAGATAGATAAGGAATTTGAGAGCAACAAGCACGAAATAGCCCCATAGCAGAATAGTAGATAGAGCTCGCAGTGAACACCATTGAAGTAGCATCATGAATACATACATACAGCTATTTGGTCGAGTACGTACTTGTATGGATGGTTATTTTTGGCTGTCCATCAAAGTATTAATAATTGGCAGGTGGATCAAAACGATGTAGCCAATGTGATAGCAAATGCCACGTTCCCCGTGGGTTCCATATATGCTCCATCACACACACCATGATGACATGTAAAGCTTGAGGTTAGTGTTGTTCTTTCAAATGTGTGGGAATGAATGATGAGGTTTCTTCGTGGGCGGAGGCAAGTAGATATTAACAAGTCTTTGTTTGATGCTTCGTATAAAGATAAAGTCTTCAAAGCGGCGACAAGGAAAAGAATGCGTGGGTGGTCAAGAAGGCTGAGTCCAACTAATTAAGAAATTTAAAGCCTTATTAATAAGTTTTACCGTTCCGAATTAGCGCTTGTTAATCGGAACGGGCGTTTCGTTAGCGAAGCCGATCATCTATCTACAAGTGACGATTTCGAAGTAATTATTAACACTTGACGATATACCAACTGACAATATTTGTGCATTGAATGTGCGATTTGGGCCCTTTAATGATACGGTCTTGCATGCAGTTTCTTTCAAATTCTTTGTGCTAAATTTCCATTCCTTGAGATCTACTATCATCACCGCGGACCGTTGCGCCTGTAAGGGGGGTTGATAACCAGGGCCGACTCATCAACTTCAAAATGGTATGGAACAACAAAGGCTTGCTTGCATCCCTCAAAAAGTTGGCATAATTAACAATAAATATTGGAATAGGGTATCAGTCGTCGTCCGAAGGGGGATAAAAATGCCTCTGCCGCAGAGAGTGCGCCGTCGGGAAAGCCGAATATTCAGAAAGCTCAGTTCGATACAACCAAGAAGAAGGAAGTTGGGGTGTCGGATCTTACTTTGATCAGTAAGGTCTCGAATGAAGCAATCAATGAGAATCTCAAGAAGAGATTCGATAATAGGGAAATCTATGTATGGCCTCTCCCTTCGCGACGGGCGAACATGGCTACGGAAGGGTTCCCGAGGAGGACAAGTACTAACAGTTTTCTGTAGACATATATTGGGCATGTGCTTGTTTCCGTCAATCCCTTTCGAGATTGTGAGTAGAACATAACTTCCTCCAATACAAGAATCTAATGCTTCACAGTGGGAATTTACACAGATGCAGTCTTGGATAGTTACAGAGGCAAGAATCGGTTGGAGGTCAGTCAACACTAAACCCACATATTGAATACCTGCATTTCTAACAAATTTCTAAGATGCCACCTCATGTCTTCGCCGTTGCCGAATCTGCATACTATAATATGAATGGTTATAAAGATAATCAATGCGTTATCATTTCAGGAGAATCTGGAGCGGGAAAGACCGAGGCAGCAAAGCGAATCATGCAATACATAGCCAATGTTTCTGGAGGCAGTAACTCTTCCATTCAGGAGATTAAGGACATGGTTTTGGCGACAAACCCTCTGCTAGAATCTTTTGGTAATGCGAAAACATTACGAAACAATAACTCGTCTCGTTTCGGAAAATACCTCCAACTACAATTTAATGCGCAGGGAGAACCGGTGGGCGCGGACATAACAAATTATCTTCTCGAGAAGACGAGAGTAGTCACTCAAATCAAGGACGAGCGGAATTTCCACATTTTCTACCAATTCACAAAAGGGGCTTCGCAAGCATACAGAGAGAATTATGGTATTCAACAGCCGTCGCAGTATCTCTACACAAGCAAAGCTGGGTGCTTCGATGTTGATGGAATCGATGATCTCGCCGAATATCAAGATACTTTGAATGCTATGAATATTATTGGTTTGTCGCAAGCTGAACAAGACGAGATATTCCGCATGCTGGCAGCTATTTTGTGGACAGGAAATATACAATTTCGCGAAGATGATAATGGATATGCTGCAGTTGTCGATCAATCAGTCGTCGACTTCCTGGCGTACCTACTGGACTGTGATGCAGGCCACGTTATTCAAGCCATCACTATTAGAATTCTTACTCCTCGAAATGGGGAAGTTATCGAATCACCCGCAAATGTTCCTCAAGCGATGGCTACGAGGGATGCTCTCGCCAAAGCAATATATAACAACCTCTTTGATTGGATTGTCGAGCGTGTCAACAAATCCCTTACCGCTCGGGGAGCGACATCAAACTCGATAGGTATTCTCGATATTTACGGTTTTGAGATTTTCGAGAAGAACAGTTTCGAGCAGTTGTGTATCAACTATGTCAATGAGAAGTTGCAACAAATTTTCATTCAGCTAACATTGAAGACCGAACAAGAGGAATATGCCCGCGAACAGATCCAATGGACGCCAATCAAGTACTTTGACAACAAGATAGTTTGTGATCTTATCGAAGCTACTAGACCACCAGGTGTATTTTCCGCTATGAAAGATGCAACCAAGACGGCCCATGCCGACCCAGCTGCCTGTGATCGTACTTTCATGCAAGCAATTAGCGGAATGTCAAATCCTCATCTCACCCCTCGACAAGGCAACTTTATCGTCAAGCATTATGCTGGTGATGTGAGCTATACTGTGGAGGGCATTACAGACAAGAATAAGGATCAACTTCTTAAGGGCTTGCTCAACCTATTTGGACAGAGCAAGAATCAGTTCATTCATGAACTGTTCCCCCATCAGGTCGATCAAGACAACAGAAAACAGCCGCCTTCCGCTGGTGATAAAATTAAGGCCTCGGCAAATGATTTAGTAGCAACATTGATGAAGGCAACGCCATCATATATCCGTACCATAAAGCCCAACGAAAACAAATCACCAACGGAGTATAATGAGAAGAATGTTCTGCATCAAGTCAAGTACCTTGGTTTACAAGAAAATGTTCGTATTCGTCGTGCCGGATTTGCATATCGTCAAACATTTGACAAATTTGTTGAACGATTTTACTTGCTTTCCCCTAAAACTTCTTATGCCGGCGACTATATTTGGACAGGAGATTCCAAGACTGGAGCAATGCAAATTTTGAAAGACACCAATATACCTGTGGAGGAATATCAAATGGGTGTGACCAAGGCATTTATCAAAGCTCCTGAAACTCTATTCGCCCTAGAACACATGCGAGATCGCTACTGGCATAATATGGCAGCTCGTATTCAACGTGTGTGGAGGGCGTTCTTACAAATTCGAATCGAAGCTGCCACTCGAATTCAAAGAATGTTCAGGAAGAAGAGAGAGGGTAAAGAGTTTTTGGAGTTAAGGGAAAAAGGCCATCAAATTCTACAAGGGCGCAAAGAGAGAAGAAGATACAGTCTCCTGGGTTCAAGACGCTTCATGGGTGATTACCTTGGAATCGCGGCAGCCACAGGTCCTGGATCGAAAATTCGCGGATCAATCAATTTGCCAGCTAACGAAGTCACTCTTTTCTCTTGTCGCGGTGAGATTCTCGAGACAAAATTCGGTCGATCAAGCAAGCTAAGTCCTCGCATCTTCATCATGACGCGGGCGAAGTTCTATATAGTCAGCCAGTTGCTTGTAAATAAACAGGTCCAAATTGCTGTGGAAAGGACCATTCCCCTTGGAACTATCAAGTTCGTTAGTGTATCGACTTGTCGGGATGATTGGTTTTCCTTGGGCGTAGGCTCACCACAGGAAGCGGATCCACTTCTTACTTGCGTTTTTAAAACCGAATTGTTCACACACATGCAAGAAGCAATGCCTGGTGGCGGTTTCAATCTCAAAATAGGAGACTCAATCGAGTATGCTAAGAAGCCTAACAAAATGCAGACAATCAAGGTGGTCAAAGACTCTCAACAGGCTCAGGATCACTACAAGAGTGGTACTATCCACACCCAAGCAGGCGAGCCACCCAATTCGCGATCAAAGCCTTTGCCGAAAGGCAAGCCTGTCGCGCCGAAACCATTCACCTCAGGTCGTCTTATCAAGCCGGGAGGGCCAGGAGGACGACCCTCAAAATTGACAAATGGAAATCGACCAACTCCCAAGCCAGTTCCTTCACCCGCTGCAGCAAGACCTGTACCGACACCAGCCGCTGCATCAAGGCCTATACCTGCGCCCATACCTTCCGCCAACCCTATGGCAGCCTCTTTTCCCGTACATACGAGGAATCCATCCGTGCAATCTACGAGAGCTGTGCCACCCCCTCCACCACCCGCTCCACCCGCTCCACCTCCAGCTCCAGCATCGAAAGAACCTCAGTACCGTGTTCTCTACGAATTTGCTGGACAGAGTGCCAATGAATTCTCTTTGAAGCAGGGTGAGATAGTGACTGTTCTCCAGAAGGAGACGAACGGTAAGCTCAATCCAATGATCACGTTGTAATGTCAACTAAACTAACAATGAAAAGGCTGGTGGCTTACTAAGAATGTCCGGGGTCAAGGCTGGGCGCCTACTGCTTACCTCGAAGAAGTGGCACCACCACCGCCACCGCCAGTGGCCGCTCGTCCAACACCACCACCTCCCCCTGGACCTCCAAAGATGAATGGTGCAAACGGTGCTGCGGTCCGCTCTAAACCTACTCCGCCTGCCCCGCCCGCCAAACGTTCAGTCGCTGGTAGGAAGCCAGCTCCCCCACCTGCACCCCGCGATTCTGGAATGAGTATTTCTAGTAATGGAAGTGGTAATAACAGCGGTCGGAGCACTCCCACTCCAAGTTTAGCTGGTGGTCTAGCTGAAGCTTTACGAGCGAGGCAAAGCGCAATGCACGGCAATTCTAAAAAAGAAGACGAAGATGATTGGTAAACGAAGAAGCACTGATATCATGTGAGGAAAGCTTCGCGAACTGAAGTGGCGAGAGAGGAGACACGGGACTGAAGTATATGGAAAGCAGATACGATGAAGAAATGAAGCGATAGATAGATGACGAGCGAAGCGAAGCTATTGTTTCTAAAATGCAATTGGGCGGGATTAGGGGACGGTTCTTTTTACAAAATTCTATGTGGTCGCGATGATGCGGAATTGATCGCATGTATGTACTGTGCTGGAGAGCGTTTTCTGATATAGAAAGACAGAGATCGCTAAGTTCAAATCTGGGAAGGGAGAAGAAAGGGGTAAGGTATAGGGTCCTCCATAGATAGAAAGGAGAATGCTTTATTTGTATACAAGTTTTGTTTTCAATACATAGAGTTCATTTCAAAATCGATTGATTGATAGTATAAGTACATTTGTTTCTTGGCTTTCTAAATGAGGAGAAGCTATGGGGGTAGGTAGGTAAGATCTTGTATTGAAATGGCAATGGTAAATAGGGTTACCGAGTGCACAGCGGTACGTTATGAAAGCGAAACTTCTCAGTCAAAACCCCACTCTCATGGCCTATGAGATACTATTGCTACATCAAGACTAGTAGCGGTGTAGCTACTCATTCTTGATGCCGTATGTCATGCCATTCTCAAATGCCACTTCAAATCCTACTTTGCCCCTTAGAGATCAAGGAAAACCCAATACCCTAATATGCACGCGTGTAGTCCTCAAAATGTCCCAAAATGTCAGAGTGAGCCGTAAGCCTCCAACGCAAGCCAAAGAAACATATCCATCATAATCGTATTCTCCATTTCCGCATACAGAACAGAATCGGAAAGACACTAATTACGATCTAATCTTCGTCTCAAGTTCCTCGTCCGGCGCATCAACTTCTTATACTTGTGTTTCTTCATCTTTAGTTTCCGCTGTCTCTTCACACTAATAGCCCACATTGTCGTTCTCTCCCGACGACGTATTCTGGAGCGCTCGAGATAACTTCTGGGTGGGTCTTGGGATACTATAGGGCCGCTTTCGGCTGTATATGTTACTTCACCGGCTGAATCCGTGAATTCGGTGATCGCGAGGAGAGTATGGTAGGTGCGTTTCTGAGGGAGGTGCGCTTCTTCGTGTTCGGCGGCGGCTTCTGCACCGGCAGCAATAGATTCCTCTGTACTCATTGGTACGGGCGCGGGTGGAGGGGAAAAGGGTGTGTATTTGCGGGCGAACATTGAACGGGGAATTTCATTGGCGTTGTCGAGATGTTGAACGCGGTAGGAATCAGCGGTGATGCTGGCGCGGAGTTCATCTGTCTCTTCGTTCCATTGATCTTGGATATTAAGTTGTTTGAGGGACCCTGTGGCAGAGTCAAGTGTTTGAAGTGTATTCGATAGAGTGGCTATCACGTCTTGCGGTTTATTCGATCGGGTTCGTGGTGCAAAAATGGCGGCGAACGCTTCATCGGTAACGGCTTTAGGGAAGTTCATAGTGAGGGATATGGGTCTATGAAGAGAGAAGAATGCGGATGCGGCAATTTCTGCAATGCATGAGTTAGAATCTTTCCTATAAACGCTTGGGAATGTGCCGACTCACGATTTGGCGCAATATGACTAGTACTAGGCACGCTGGGTAAATTGTGCATGGTATCGGCTTTGTTCGCAGAACCTGTCAAAGTATCCTTTGCCCTTCTCCTCCCCGCTTTCCCAGCTTTCTTTTCACCATCGGGTCTTGCTTGTGATGGAGATGCGGAGACCGCCTGTCCCTCCGTTACCCCCTTTGATCCATCTGCCGGACTTGAAGGTTTCGACGAAGAAGAGGAAGATAATCTCCGTTGATGGCACCGGAATGAAAGGGCTTGAGAAGTAGCAGCTCGTGGTGCGACATTGTGAATAGGAAGGATAATCGGTAATGGCGGTGCTGTCAAAACAGTCCTTCGAACGAACATCCTTTCTCGCAGTAGGTGTCGCGGTGGACTTTCGTCGGTATTCAGAAGATATTTGACTTGAAAGCCTTATCTTGATTTCCTTGTTCCAAAAGGTTGCGAGGGGGCGCCAAGAATTAGGCGCCGGCGTTTAAATGAATTCACGTGATACCTACACTACCCGATGCGTCGTGCCCAACTCTGATGATGTAGAACAAATATGTTTATTTGATCAGACCATCTAGATTTATAAGGATATTTATACGGATAAGGAGATAGTAGTTACATATAAGTCTGTTGCACCTCATTACATCTCACTAGTTTTGCCACGATGAGCTTAAAGCCACATTTTCCTAGTGGATATGGCTTTGGAGATTGCTCAACTTTCGTTTGTGGTATGATAAGATCGAAGCACTGAGTCCACAACCTCCTCCAGGAAGATTCATAAGAGAGTGCTTTTATCAGAATTTGTTATTCTTAGTCCCTTGTTGAACAAGACTGATAAAGCGAAAGTAGTCCTTAGCCCTCAGCCCTAAACCGAATGCCAATCTTCCATTTACATTTGACATTTTGCACCAGTTCATTCTTCTGTGCCGCACTATATATACCTTTGATTGCGTCAGCTCAATCGGTTCATTTTTCTATCGTCATTCTGCAGTACGAATTTGCTTAGGCATTTATGACCCTCTTGAGTCCACCTTGGTTTTGCGGACATCTTGCATTCTTAGGATTGATTCATCTTGGCGTGATGGACTCTCATAATTATCAATGGATATAGAGTTAAGGGCGCGTTGGCTGAAGAATATGTTGAACACCTATGTCTAGGTCAATATTCTCACAGGTTGGTATAGCGAAGCTCCTCTCCATACTTGGCGAATGCAATGAAACCGCGAACATCACAGTTTGTCCTTATATCAGAGTCTGAAATGCTCAATGGTATGCCATTTGCTGTCCTACTTTATGAGCGATGTTTATTCCTGGACAGTAACCACAGCAGAAAACGGTCTTTGAAGTGACGAATTCGGATCAAGAAAATCGATCTCCTGCATACAAGCGAAGGAGAATGCTGGTGTTCAGAATATTAATATGAGAAGTGCTTGATCAGCATCCTATTGAGTGATCACACTACTTGAATCACCCGCATTTCATTTCTCTGGGTCCGTCGTCATGCGTAAATCCGTGAGCATACCCAGTCCCCGTTCGATTGTCAGTCGGAGAGCCAAAAGAACTCGGCCTCTTTTGACAAGATCAATGATCCCCAATATCAGTCAAATAAGGCCCAACTTCTCTATAAAATCAATTGTGCAAAAATGCTTCGATATTTAGTACAACTCGCTAGACTTTTCAGATAATCAAATAGTTTAGGGCGTCTTTGTCAACGGCCTAGAAGCGAAAAATTCTTCTAAGAATTAGTGGCCTTCACAAGGACCACTCAAGAGACCAGGACAGAAATTATACATTCGCAATAATTATAAAAGCATGCTTTTTTCCAAAGAACTCATTAACTGAGAATGAAATCCTCAAACTCCATAAAGGCATCCGCAATTAGTTATCCGGTGAGATATTTCATTTTCTTTAGCAATCCAAACAAGCAGCTCCAATCAATGAGGACAGCCAGGTCAAACTTCGTGTAAACATATAATAAAGGCTGACATATGTCATCACGGTGGTATATGAAACAGATACAAAGTGCTATTGTTCTATTTCTACATAAACCTCAAACAAATCCAGGAATTTGAAATTCAAGACATCGAGTCCTCCACCAACCAAAAGAGGATTGGTTTGGAGAAACCTGGAAAAGTATTGAAAGTAAGTGCGCAAAAGAACAATTACAAAACGAGGAATGAAACAATTAATCTACTTGTACAAAACGCTGAGAGACTATACTCCACATTCCGTTTAAAACTTAATGGATCTAATGCGCGAACGAAAGAAAGCCAACAGAATCAAGAGCTCCAACCCTCTCCCCCAGTTTGATAACCATTTCATCCCGCGTAAAAATCATATCTCGATAACAATTTTCTGGATTTCTCGACGTACCACGCCAACTAACAACCACATACAACAGTACTTGTACTTGCGCTAGACATCTCGCTTTTTGATATATCATTCCTGTTCCTATTCCCATAAATATAAACGAAATCCGATAGCTCTTCTTTAAACATTCTCAAGTCGTTCTACTCGTATTTAATCTTTCTAGGTATTGAAAATCGCATGCAAAAAACCCACAGAGATCCGATACCGGCTCTCCAACGGTATCGCAAATTCAAACTCCAGAGGAGAGAGCAAGATCCATCGCAGTGTAGTATCTAAGACTCTGTGATTGCGGTTGATCTTTACTGCACTTCTTATAGTGGACATAGATATTGTATTCTGATAGCTCATCTGGAGATGCACACTGTAGAAATATCTCCATCTCCTTCTATAGGGAATGGCTGCCTGAGAGAAATCTCTTGCAAACGTTTGATTTTAGACTTCAACTCGATTTCTTAGCCTTAATTCTCAGTTAAAATTGATTCCTTATGTCACATGCACCAGAAAAGACCCGTCAATAGAGACTTTCGACTCGCTTTAACTACTTAGTATTTCATTGATTCATTCATCAACACCATGCTATCATATCATATCATAAACTATCCTCCCAGCCTAGCACCTGTCCCTTCATTTACATATACAATACCCCCTACATAAATTTGCTTGCCAAACCCATCAATCCACTCATACCACCCGAGTTTCCACCACCCTGGCTCTTCAAGTACATCTTAAGTGCCATTACACCAGCTTGTTGAACAACGCTTTCCTTAGAAGAACCAGAAGAGACATTTCCTTGACTGCTTTGCTGATCGAATAATTTACTGGCTTGTGCCATTGCCATTCCAACGAATGCGTTTTGGGAGTTTCCAGATGAGGAGTTTCCGGATGAACCACCATTTAACATCTTGAGTGCTTGCATTGCGGCAGCACTACCCATACTGGATGAAGATGCTGGAGAGCCTCCGGAAGAACCGCCACCACCGTAAAATTGTTTGTGGGAATTTACGGCTTCTGTTTTATATTGTCAGTAAAATTCTGTAAATTAGATAGTCGCAGCATAGTTAAAGATATCATACCTTCTTCATCAACATCCTGATTTCCGATATTCTCTTTGTTCTGACCCAAATAACTCAAAACACTAGAGAACAAGCTTGAATCTCCAGAATCACCGGCATGTTCTTGGGCATGATGAGCTGCGCCCTTCAAGTCATCATCATCGGCGCCATATCCTCCACCGCCTCCGTATGGGTTGTTTCCACCCCCTCCATACTTCTCATCGCGACCACCGTGACGGATTTCCTCTCGTCCTCCTTGTTCCCCACCTCCATAGTAGCCTTGGGCCTCTCCACCGCCTTGACGATGGTCTTCGTCGTAGTTTCCGCCACCAAATGCGCCTCCGGGTCCGCTTGATCCGCCGTGATGACCCTCTCTTCTTTCTGTGGGAATATGTGAGCTTGTGCTTGATGTATTACGGAGTAGCAGAAGAAATGGATATTGAGATATATACCTTCACCGCCATATGCCCCGCCTTGTCTTCCCTCACCACCATGTCCACCACCCTGTTGTCCACCATAACTCTCCTCCTCTCTGCGGCCATGCTCTCTTCTTTCTACAAATCCAAATCAGCATCTCTCTACCTCTTTCTCGCGTCCTCAAAATTCAAAGTTCGAGTTCATACCATCACCACCATATCCTCCGCCTTGCTGACCGCCGTAACCTTCGTTTCCGTAGCCTGACATGATTGTTATCGTTTGGTATGATTTGAGTAGTTTTGTTTGATGGATGCTGCAGAGGTAATACTATCTATCAGTCAAGAACTGAAAAGATGTTATGTTTGGTTTTGTTGACGTGGCTTGTGCGGGGTAATAAACTTAGAGCTCCGAGAAGCTTTCACCCAAACAAACACCGCATCTTTATAATATCGCTCGCTGCATCAGAACTTACCCTTAAAGTGTGATAGAATTTCTCGCAAAGTGTTCAAATCGTGTTATGATATTATAAAGAAAACACACAGTCAAAGAGTTCGCGAAGGAGCTTGATATATTTTCCCACCCTAGATAGAATCTGGATCACCAGAGCTGGATTCCAAGGAGGGGAATCATGCAGATGATGACCTTTCGGTGGTGGGGTAGCTGAAACCCCTATTGGTGTGGAACAAATAAGTTCGCTTGATTGGTCTTCTTGAGTCCTCTTGGGATATGCGGTGGATCGCGTTCAGCTTGATTTGTTTCATGTCGGACGAATTGGATATTGATGAGATATTGTAAGGGTGTGGAATTGGAATCTTTATCTATCTTAGAGGTGCTTACGTACTCTGTAGACAATTACGCTGGAGGGAAGTTGATGCTTAGGATTGATTGGAGGGGTACTTGCTACAACGTCGGTGGAGTGTATATCGCGTATAATAATACTATAGCCACAACGATGACTGAGTACTTCACTTCTAATAATCCAGTATTTCCAGAAACAAAGACTCAGCTCAGTCACTCCCAGCCACCCTCTAAATGATTCTGATATCTTCAAGATACATATCCACTGTACACTCAAGCAGCAGTAATGATTATCGATTTACTTCCGCCTGCTGAGCACTTTAATTATCCTGTCTGATATTTCGAGTTGGATAACTACTATAGTTGCTCTGCGTCAAATTATGAGATGTCATATTGAGTCTATGAGTATTCCAGAATTTGTAGCGAAAGAAATTAGTATTATTTTTACTACAAATCGTGAAATCCTGTCGTGAAAAGGGAGGGACTATATCCCCACCTGTATTATCTCTATGCGTCTAAAGTCGACTCTATAATTTCAAACTGCCATCCCATCCTATTCCATCCTATCCCATATCATATCATACCAAGAGCCCCTCCCAAGCAAAAAAAGTGCAAATCCAAACTCCCTCACTTCCCCCCCGCAGCCTCCATATCCCTCTTCTTCTCCTCCTTCAACCCCTGCAACGTCTTATGTTCCACCTCCAAACTATATCCTCTCACAAACAAACTCGACACCAGCGCCGCCGCACACAATGCACACATGACAACCCAAATCATCTTCAAACTATCCGCATACGCCTCTTTCAACTGACTTTTCTCCAATCCCTCTTCCATATTCTTAATCAATTGCACCAACGCCGTTGCATCTTTACTGTATTCCGTTGCCATACTAGCAAGAAGTGGATAGGAGAGCAATTTCTCTTTAATTTGATTTTGAAACACCACGCCTCCGATAGCAACACCAATCGCTTGACCAAACACACGATCAAACGAGTAGAAAGCAGCTGCATGGCCTGCATCTTGCGGACGGGAAGCGGCTTGATTGCCAAGAGACATGGCTGGAAACAACATTCCCGCACCGATTGAGATGGGGACGTTGAGGAATACCCATTGCACGATCGAGGTGTTGGGTTTAAGGAGATAGAGGAGTCCTGAACCTAAAGTTGCGAGGAACCAGCCGGACCAGAGTGCCCATCTGTAACGACCTGTTTTGGCGACGAGGACGCCGACTATGATGGACATGGGCTGAGATGTGTTAGTAAGTTTGGGGCGCTGGAGGAAAAGGAAAGCGGGGACTCACAGCAACGAAACTAGTTTCGGGTAAGACGGCTATACCGGAGATAACAGGTGTATATTCCTGAACAGCTTCATAGTACAAAGGAAGATAGTACAACAAAGACCAAAGAACCATTCCATGAATCTTCGTTTGAAAGTATATAGAAATCGACGACCATGTACCGAAGATACTGAAACGGATAATAGGCTCCACATTGTCTCCTGGTAGGAGTTCACCTTCGGCATAGAATGCGCGATCCGAGAGTCTTTTTTCATAAAAGGAGAAACCGATTAAACCTGCTACTCCCATTAAGAGTGGGAAAAGTACTCTCCATGAACCCCAAGCGTATATTACACCGCCTGTTTTTGTTAGCCATGTGGACTATAGATTGAAGCGGATAGTCATACCCCATGTAATAGGAATCAAGAAAGAAATTGTTGAAGCAGCGAAGATGACAGAACCAAACCAATCGAATCTTTTGACTTTTGCTAAGATATTTCCTGGTGTGCGTGTAATCTTTAGGAAGAGGATGATCGCAATTGCTCCGGATACGACGATAGGAATGTTGATCCAGAAGATCCATCTCCAAGAAATATTTTGTGCGAAAGCTAGAGGAAGAAGTTAGGCGAGGATGTGTGAAAGGGTGAAAGAAGACTTACCACCACCCATCAATGGACCACCAACACTTCCGATGGCCCAAATGCTACCTATTGATACGGTTAGTCGATCAAATGTATGAGCAGAAAGAAACATACCCATGTAACCAAAATAAACACCTCTGACGGTAAGAGGAACCAAATCCGTGATTAGAATATCACCCAAATTTAAGATTCCACCTCCTCCACTGCCTTGAATACTTCTACCCACCAGGCTGTTGAAGTTCCACCATTAGCAAACACACTCTCATTCCAATCTCATACAAACATACATGAGCGTAAAATCCTCCGCCACAGCCGCCAAGATACTACCGATCCCAAAAAATAAAGCCGAACCAAGAAGCAATTCTTTTCTTCCAAAAACATGACTTAATCCCGCGATAACGGGCTGAAAAACTGCAGAAGTGATTAGAAATGATGTGCCAGACCAAAAAGTTTCGATGGCTGATCCCCCGAGTTTCGAAGTGATGATTGGGAGAGTGATACTGAGAGAAGTGGCATCGAGTGCCGCAGCGAGAGTGATAAGACATATGGAGGAGAAAGCGAGGATGAAAGCTGTGGTTGGTTTGAACTCGATTTTTTCTTGGACAGTAGGATCTGTGGCAGTAGGCTTCTCCTGGATAATACTAAGTGGAAGATCTGAAGCAGTGGTATGGGAAGACATTTGTGGTGGGGATGTAGGAGCCTCCATGTTCAGAGTCTCCGTGGATTCAATCATGGCTGAAGATAAAAAATTGGATGTGATGAGTAGACAAGGTGACTCATGTGATGTCGAAGGCTGCAAGCTTAAGTAATGCAAGAAAGTATGAATAGTGGGAAGAACAAGAAAGAACCTCTAACAGAATGGACATTCCTAATCGCAATCCCCAAGAACAAAAAGTCTCTGCAGAGATGAACAAACTACGTCCGTACCAACCACATCACACCATATCAAAATCCATCTCAGCGTCCTATGACACCACTGATTCCTCCGACCCCAATCCCCAACAGCCTCAGAACACACTTATAATTCCATCCCCCATTGACCCAAAAATGCACTTGCACCCGGCTTAAAAATCTTCTTCGGACGGGAGAGGCCATCTCGGATTCCTTTTCCTTACGTGATGACTTCTCTCACTGGATCCACCACGTTGCTACGCTCAACTCAATCTTCCCTTTTCTTCACACGGGAATCAGATTTGACATCATTACGTCTGTTTCGCTGCAGCACGTGATCTTTAGCGGGCTGACCAATTTCATACATGCAAGGTCCGTTCCATCCTTGCCATATTCTCGGGCTGGGATATGGGCTATCAGATAGTACGAGGCTGTAAGGCTACATACATTCTCTGTACATAAGCTAATCAATCTCGTATGCGACGAATTTAGGGGTCCCTCGCCGAGCATTCTGACGAAGCTTCAAGATTGATATCAAGAAGAATATCAATCGATAACAGCATATCGGTACATGTAAACACACCACACCATGACGCAAACGCGTCTTTCCTCTCTGTCCAAATGTCGAATCAATAAGATATCGGATCTCGCACAACCATTTTGTTATTTCCACATGATCTTTCTGGTTTATGGATCCCAGATACTATTTCATTATCTCGAGCCTGGTTCTCTGAGTCGAAAGGAGACGCTGATTTTTAATGGAAGTGCATGGGCTATGATTTGGTGTTATTGGAAGACATGTTCTGTTGATCCGGGGAAAAAGGATTGGGTTGACGAAGTAGCGAATGAGATTGAAAAGGAAAAGGAGAAGAATGGGAGTAATGGAAAAGTCATTGGAGAAGGCGAAGGCGTAGAGGAAATGGAGTGGAAAAATGTGAGATGGTGTAAGAAATGTGATGCGGTGAAGCCGGCTCGAGCGCATCATTGTAAACAATGTAAACGGTATGCTGCTCCCCCTAAACCCAATCACTAAGATCAGATCATCACTAACACATCTAGGTGCATCCCCAAAATGGACCATCATTGTCCCTGGACCAACAACTGCGTCTCTCACACCACCTTCCCACATTTCATCCGCTTCCTCTTCTACGCCGTGCTCTCCCTCGTCATGCTCTCCTTTTTCCTCTGCATCCGCATCAGCCACGTCATCTCCGAAAATACACTTCCCTCCTACTTAGGGCCCTCGACCACCTCCCTCACCTTCCTCTTTGTAATCAGCTGTTCCACCGGGCTCTCCCTCTTCGCCATGACCCTCCTCTTTCTCCGCACCGCCTATTCCTTCGCATCCAACATCTACATGATCGAAGCGTGGGAAATCGAACGCCACGATGCGATTATCGAGCGCTCGAAAACGAGAAATATGCGCGGCTACGTGTATGCGAACGGAGGCCGGAAGGTCAGAGTGGAGAAGGTGGAATTCCCTTTCGATATCGGCATTTGGGAGAACATGGTGCAGGCAATGGGGAGCTCGAATATCCTCGTGTGGTTTTTCCCATTCGCAGGGGGACCGAGTGTGGAGAGTGCGGGGACGTGGGAGGAAAATGGATTTAATGATAGAGTGGGTATGTGGCCGCCTCCGGATCCGGATAAGTTGGGAAGGAGAGCAGGATGTACTGGGGTGGAAACGATTCCGATGGAAGAGAAAGTCTATGGGAGTGTAGAGGAAGAACGAGATGCATTTAGGAAGCGTCAGGAGGCGGATTTAAAACGCTGGAAGAAAGATGAAATAGGGGGAACTACTAGTAACGGAGATGGATACTACGAAGAAGAAGAATACGAGGATGAAAGCGAAGAATACGCAAGCGAGTACGAAGAGGGACTCGATGGAGAAGAAGGCTGGACCAATTCAGAAGGCGATAGATTGAGAGATTACGGGGTGGATGAAGAAGCGGAGACGGTGGATGAAGATGATATACCATTGGGAGAATTGATACGACGACGCAAAGCAAGGAGTTTTGAATCGGGGTGAATAGAATACGTCGTAGAAAGGATAGAATAAAATTAGAATAGCATATAATTATACATATAGAATTAACATTTTCTTGCAAGAATGAAAGCCGGCGTGACGATATGAAGTATTTATAAAATCCATTCTCTGTCCGGTCGTTTTAACCGAAGTATGAAAGGAGTCGTGGAACTTTAATATTCAAATACTTGCTTCCACTATATCGCTCACTCGAAGCATTCAAACCACTTCCATCGTTCTTCATTCATTCTTCAACCAACCCATAAGATTAACAGATAGAACAAAATTCGTATTATCCAACGATCATTCCCCAGCAATTGCTGCTTTCCGAGGGCCTCATATTAAATTCTATTGAAAGATGTGTATATTTATCCATCATCCCATTGATCGTTCATCTTCCAATGCGCCATTATTTCATACTAGTAATACATACTGGGAGTCATGGTCTCATTCCAATCCATTCCCAAGGTTTTTGAAACGCCAGAAGAAAAAAAAGTAATGATACCGCCCATATTCGTGTCGAACATATACAATGAAACCTCGTATCTTCTCCATGCATCTCGCAAGCGTACTGGAGAAGAATATCCCAAGTTGTGCACTCGTCCTCATTCTTCTCAGTCTATCAAATCCGCGTGAAATTAGATCGCAAAACAAGTTGCAAAAACCGTCGCAACCATAACCCACCATCCCAACCCCTCCGCAAGCGTCCTCGCCGCCGCCGAATCCTCCCCGCCGCTCGCAGTCGTTCCATTAGGCAATGTACCATTTATCAGAATCGTCGAGGTGCCATTAACATCCGCGACATTAACCAAAGATTTGTTCAACGCCGCGTAACTTCCATCTCCGATGGTTTGATCCAGGAACGTCGAGTTACCGTTGTCATCGCATCCGCATGCGCTGTAGGCGGCACAGAGACATGTGACGGGTTTGGTTTCATTGACGCCTGTGGTGTCGGATTCTTGACGGGTTACAACGGCGCCAGAGGTACTGTTTGTGCCGTTGCGTGTGGCAGAGTGGTTACGGAAGGAATAGGGATTGTGGTATGGATAGCTGTAGGCGCCATAGAGCCAGAGACCGGGATAGATAGCTAGGAGACCGACTCCAAGGAAGACGGGAGCTATTCCGAGAGGCGAGCGAGCTCCTGATGAGTAAGGTGTTGTGGCTCCACCGCCGTACTGTATATATAGGTTAATACTCGACACTTTTAAATCATTGAGAAAAGGGCACATACATATCTCCCACCGCCATAAGCAGGCGCGGGTCCCGAGCCAGCTTTCGTAGCGCCACCCGCCGAAGAAGAAGAAGAAGAACCAGAACTGCGTTTTCCCTTGTTAGAATGTGATCATCTGAAACTCGATAAGAGATAAGAGAAAATCCCAGTAATTAGCATACCTTGAAGAACTGCCTCCCTTGCCACCGCTACTACTACCACCACCGGAACTTCCACCACCCCCCTTTCCGCCTCCGCCTCCTCCGCCCTTGCGTTTAAATAAATCGCCTCCCCGTTTTTCTTCGCGCGAATAGTATGTGAATTCTGCGGCGGCAGGTTCTGCGTGTGCATGTGCATCGCGCGTGATCAGTTCAGTGGAGGGGATGTATTGCGGATGCGCGAATGAGGGAGTGGAAGTGAAGAGTAGCAGTGCTACGGTCCAGAGATTCGACCTCATGGTTGTTAAGTAGAGATAATTGTGTGTTTCTTGTGGTAATCAATAGATGAATAGATAGATAGTTTTGCAGCGATAAGAATTCTAGGATTCCGTAACGTGGTATGTGAAAGAAGAAAGGAATAAGTAAATATTATTCTTCCCGCAAAATAAAATAAAATAAAATGTATTGTATTGTATGATTGTAACGTAATTAGATACAGATGTCAATGTAAAAGTAAACTCTGACTCCACGGATAAAATGCGATGTATAGATTATAGATATGCGAGTCAAACCATAAAAGTTTCCGAGAATGCGCTTTGTTTCACCACTGCTTAGAACTAATAAGAAGGTGTGTGTATGAATTTGCGAACTTCACTTCACTTCCAACAAGAACTTTCAGGGGAAAAGTCACCAAATATATACATACTCTCTCTACGTACACATCATATTAGATAGACATTTCAATCCTTTTCTCCAAATGACTGACTGACAATAACAAGAATCCGATTCACCCGTAGCACAAACCAAGATCGCCTCTCATACATTTCTTTTGGGCGCGACTGGAGTGAAAGAATCTTACCGATGTCTATCCTATCCTAGCACTGCCACTGGGACGGACTTGGCAGATGTCATTTGAGTTTGCAGTATTTATTACCGGATATATTATTTTATGAGTGTATGTAAAGACGTCGATGAGATATAGGTAGATATATATATATAGAATAGTCCGAACGAACAAACCAAAACGGAGGAAATTTAAGCATAATAATACGAGTATATCTACAGAGTATTTATTATTATCCAGTTGCATCACAATCTCACATAGTTCTATCCACTCCTATACTTTTTCCCAGTTTTCCATCCCCACGCTCTATGCACTTCCTTCTCGCATCCTATACCAGTAACTTACTGTACATACATCGAACTTCGTATATTTCCACACGTGATATAACCTTAGAGGTAAATTAAACGGATAGATAGATCCGATTCATTGAGTATGTATTGCTATGCACTTACTGGTATTATTGCTAATAATGGCGGGGGGTCGATCATCTCCCTAGGAGTTTTATTATAACCGGTAGTTCTTCCGAGCTGGTTGATGAATCAAGTAAAACCGGAGTAAAAAATCTTCTAGAAAGATCACGAGAAAGTATACCAGTATGTGGAGGCAAATATTGTCATCAAGCAAGGCTTATATCTTTTTAGTTCAGCAATCGAGGCTTAGGATATACGCCAGAAGGATTTCTTTGTTCTAAAGTCCCAGCTGATCCTCACCTGGAGATCCCATGTTTGATATTCTCCTCGGATATGGAATATGGGAAGTATTTCAAGGTCAATAAAATCACGGTAGATGTTCTAGAGTGTTGATATCTTATATTAGTGCTTTTAGTTACCCAGCTCGCTTCAAAACATTTCGCTTGTATTGAATGATAACATTGCTATGTATCAGAACTCATAGCCATACCTAAAACTTCCTAAATTATTCATCTGACCTTCCATCTTTCTTGTGCTACTTATGACAGCTCCTTCTCCAAAACAGCTGGAGCAGTAATGGTTTGACCCTTCAACTTCTCCAGTCCTTCTCCGCCCTAGAGATATGTTAGCTTGATTTAATTCAGGGTATGAGAAAGGCGATGATAAACTTACGTAGCTGATCAATGGAGAGACTTCAATGCCATCGTCGGTACTCTGGCCGACAACAGTAGCACCTGCAGCTTGTACCCATCGTTTCCCTTGGTCCATAATATCTTTCTTACTAGTATCTGGATCATCTTCACCAGTACCCCTCGCGTTCTTCAGTGGTGAAAACTCATCCTCACGCTTGACTTCCATACAAGCAAATTTGTTAAGCTCCAACATTGGGAAAACATCGAAAACAAATTGCTCAAGTTTGATACCGTTTGGCTTGTCAGGTTTAACAGTTGTACCCTTCTCAGTATCCACATAAGGAATCTTCTTTCTTGCAACATGGTGAGGTAATTTGTGAGCCCATTGAGGGATTGATTCCAAGAAACGGAAAGAGTAGTAGTGATTAACAATATTTGCTGCCCTGAACTTTAAGACATCTGGTTGCTTGGCATCTTTGGCTTCAGCAGTCTGCTTGTCGATTTCGGAGTATTCAACAACATCTGGCTTGCCATTCTTGAGAAGGATAAGTCCAACAGATTCAGTAGCATCTCTCTTTCGTACAACCTTTGTAGCAATATCGACATCTTTAGAAGCTGAAAATCCAATGAATACTGGATCTGCTACCTTGACGAGACAGTTGTCTACACAGTAGGCGTGAATGTGTTGAATGCCCCGGTTGGTCATGTCAGACATGACATTTGATGTGACGATGGCTTGGTAGATACCACCGTTTCCATCCGGTGCAACAGCAACCTTACCCTTACTCTCCAAAAGGATCTTACCATCATTCGAAATACAAGGGAGAACACCTTGTTCGAAGATAATAACATTCTCCTTTTCCAAACCAAAGTATTTATTTTCCTCAAAGTAGTCTGCAGTAGGTCCTCGAGTTGGTCCACTGGTCATCACATACCATGGAACAATCACCTTTTTATCCGCTGCGTAACCAGCCTTCTTATGTGCCAATCTCTGCACTCTGCGAATACGCTCTGCCTGTATTTGGAAGAGCGATTTTTCGGAAGGTAGACCAATATTGAAGCAACCCTTGGGAGCTGAATTTCCTAAACGGGTTCCTTGGCCACCAGCCATAAGTACCACTGCAACCTTATTTTCAGCAATTAAATCCAAACCCGTTTCATACCACTTCTGAATATCTTCAGCTTTCGAATCGAGGATACTGGCAGTCGCAGATTCGGGGAGTGGTTCGAGACCAGCTTCTTTGTCGGCATCTTGGGTTTTGGGTGGGTTAAGAGCTGCATCGGTGATCTTGTTGATATATTCGGGATCAAAATTGGAAAGTTGTTTATAGAGGGCAGCCTTTTCTGCAACTTCGAGGGTATCGTAAAATGCGAAAACTTGGTCTTGCTTTGCTTTGATGTACTTCTCCTTAAGTTGTTCAAGCTCGGTGGAGCTAGGCTCTTTAGAAGGGGCAGCTTGTGTCTTGCCTCCAACGTGCAAAGTATCGAGTACTTTCTGAACGGATTCCATGATTTCTTATTTTGTAGAGAAAATTATCGTATTATTTAGAAGATGAAGAGTTTAACACTGGAGAGTTTCAAAAATCAAATAAATCAGGGGGAAATGGAATTAATATAACTTTTTGTTTCCATCTGTCTTATTGAAGGAAGGCACCGCACCGCACAGCCCAGCCCCACCACTCACTCACCGTCATGTATCTATCTTACATACGAGTGAATAATAAGGGTCGCTAGAACAACTTACCATTCCATTCTATTTATATTATATTAATTGGGTAATTTATCCATTTCTTTCTTTCTCTATTTATGTATGTTGAGGATACTATAGTTATAGCTACATTTGCACGCATTATGAGTCTCTTTATGTTACTTATATTCCATTGCAATTATGGTAATAATAACTATTGTGGAAATTCGTCGTTTCGACAGACGTCATTGCTATCCCCTACTTAAATAACTGACCTGGCAGATCTATCTTGCACATAAATTCGGATAATCAGTATCTCAACATCAAATCGATCGCTCAACAATATGGGTAAGCAGCTGAACTCCAAATACTTCAAGAAGGAAGAGGTAGAAGGAGATGCTGCAACTAATATATCATCACCAAGCTTTGTCGGCAAATTGGATCTCTCCTCATTCACATACTCTCCCGATCCATCTTCACATCTCATCCGAAAGAGTTCTCAAATCAATCCCCGGAATTCTTTGTCAAGAAACCCAGCTCCACAATCATCTCTCTCTCCTTTGAAACAGCAATTGGAGATCGAGGCTCCCGATGCCACAGCGGGCTCTAAAACTGAATCTGAAAAGGACCGGTGTGAGGGATGGAATGGCAAATCGCACGAGCAAGCAGCGCGTGGGGACGGGAATCACAAACTTGAAGTGTCATATAATATAATTGGGCGGAAGCCCCCAGAAGGAATGAGTGAGAGGTACGATCGACTCAATGAGATCGAGATGGGTGGCGATTGTACGCCTTCCCCTATAAACTCGCCTATACCTAAGAGTATTAGAAGGGGGCAATCGCTTACAACATGTCCTGTTGAAGTCCCTACTTATCCAAACGCAACTTCCTCCCCCCTAAAACGTGGACTAGAGACAGACTCCGTTATATCAGCAAGCACACTCTCCCCAGCCAAAAAACGTCGTGCCCGCCCTGACCAAGGCTACAAGCCTCCATCTCACTACGCACATCTCTCATATCTCCCCGATGTCATTGCACCTAATCTCCTGTGTCTCTTCGTAGGTCTCAATCCAGGTTTATTAACCGCTCAAGTTGGCCACGCCTATGCACATCCTACCAATCGTTTTTGGAGGTTACTCTACTCATCCGGCTGTACCACTCGACTTTTGAAAGCCGAAGATGATGTAAAGTTACCAGAGTTGTATTCGTTAGGAAATACGAACATTGTGGACAGACCTACGAGGAATGGAGGTGAGTTGTCGAAAAAAGAAATGGATGAAGGAGTGAGCTTGTTGGAAGAGAAGATTAGAATTTATAGACCGGAGGCTGTAGCGTTGGTTGGGAAGAGTATTTGGGAGAGTGTGTGGAGAGTCAAGAAGGGGAAGGCCATGGCGAAGGATGAGTTCAAATATGGGTGGCAATCGGAAAAGGAGAATCTAGGAGTTGTAAAAAGTGAAGGCTTTTGGGGAGGAGCAAGACTTTTTGTGGCATCTAGCACGTCTGGATTGGCAGCATCGTTGTCAGCTGCAGAAAAAGAGAAGATATGGGGAGAATTGGGGTCTTGGATTGAGCAAAGGAGAAAAGAAAGAGTTGGCTTGCATAAAGTGAAAGAAGAGTTAGAAGATTGTAGTTGAATTATCTAATTAAAGCTTGGATATTCTTACGCTTAAATTGTTACCATAGATCTTATGTATGGCAACTACTTCAGCAAATTGTATTCGGTTACAATACGGAATATTTACATTTTCATATCGAAGTCATATACTCTAAGTCTTGAGAATCGACAAAGTTTACACACAAAGCGATTGATCTCAATATGGATCAGAGATGAGATCCAGTTTTGGACAGGAAGCTTTTTTATTAATGAATTGGTATATCATCATCACATGGTTCCTAATCATCCCTCTACATTATAATATCTCCAGAACAACCTTTCCCCTAACTCTCGCACTCTCAATCATCTCAATAGTTCTCTTCCAGCCGTCTTTCTCCTCATTCAGTGCATCTCTAACCACCTCTTGAATCTCAATTTTCGCATCTCCTCTTTCAGCTAATCCGACTATCTGTTCCAGATACTCGGATTTAATGTGGAGAGATATAACGGCATACCGAGGACCCCATATGAAAGCGGATATGTAACGCCAGATTTGTATCGGGTTTTTGAAAAATGTCATTGGACCACCGAGACCTTTTACGTCGGTTTTGTCGCCGACTATGGTCGTATAGGCGCCTCGGGGATGGAGAAGAGCTTGCTGTGGGGGTGTTAGGGGATAGGAGGGGGCTTGAGATAAGGGGGACGTACGTAGGAGGGTATGAGATCTGTCCCGCCCACACAATCTATTAGAAGATCGTATTCTGTTGTAGCATTTTTGCGGTTGATTAATGTTTGCAAAACTGGTTGGGAGGTGTAATCTATTATTTCGTCTGCTCCTAAACTTTTGACATACTCGATATTTTTGGAGGAGCATATGCCTGTGACGTGACAGTCGTAGAGATTTTTGGCCACTTGGAGTTGTATTAATATCATTGCATAACATATCAAAAGTCTTGATGCGGAGTGGGAAAACACTCACATTGAACAGCCCAAGAACCACATCCCCCTGAAGCTCCTCGTACAATCACTTTTCTCTGCGAATTACCCGTAGTTGCGGGAAGCCAGTCCAGAGCCGCAAACATAGTTAATGAAACGAGAGGAATAGACGCAGCAGCTTCATGAGATAGACAGTTAGGTTTCTTGACCACTGGGTCTGAAGCCGGATTGACAGCAATGTATTGACTGAAAGTTCCTTGACCGAACTATTCCTATCAGTAATAGATTCAGCCATTCACCATCCAAACACAACTCCTCTTGAGTCATCTACAACCACCAAATCTAAATCATAATCCCCAAGCCAGCACGTCACCAAAATCCAAGTAAACGAATAAACATACAACTTGAAACAACAATCCAAAAACATCATCTCCGATAGACCAGTTCCCCTTCACCTGATCTCCAATGGCTACAATAGTGCCGGAGAAATCACGTCCCATGCCTTTGGATCCAGAGACTACGGACACGATACCCGCGCGCCATAATTGCGTATCCACGGGATTTATCGACGCGAAATGGACTTTGATTAAGAGAGTTTGGGGAGTTTGGATCGATGATATATCTTGATCCTCAACAGTTAGAGGGCCGGCACGGGTACTGAAGCGTAGAGCTTTGTAGGTTGAAGGAAGAGATGTCATGGTTGGAAAGTATGAGGGCACTGTTGATTATACGTGATTTTGGGGTTGATTGTGCGTGCTAATACGGCTTAAGATGGCTTCGTTTCCTTACATGGTCTTGATGAAGAGATCCTAGGTATTTATGTATAACGTCGTCATAAGCAATGTGAGATGAGGTCCAAAAGATGTTGTGGATGCGGAACTAGAACTCTTAACAACCTAAGTATAATTCGTGTGAATTTGGATATAAGAATATAAGATGATTTAAAGTAATTACACATGAAATTGAAACATCAATATCATAAAATCTTATAATCGTTGCTTCAACGACGCTTGGTGGAGCATTGACACTGACAAGGCTGAAGTGAAGTGTAGGTTAATTAATTAACAAGAAGCTCGAACAAAAAGTTAAAAAGACAGACAGAGACCCTCACGACCCTCAAGAAAAACAGCTCGTATGGTGGGGCGCAGTTTCGATAGTACACCACCACTTTCTTTCGTCTCATGAGAATAATTATATTCTTTGGCATCTAGTAAAAGTTTGAATCCTTTCATTATGGCGTTCTCGATCGAAGTTCCTGGCGAGGCAGCTCCTCTAAATCCTCAACAGGTATATCTAGCTTTGCAGTCGGCGGGGTCCTCTCAACAGCTAGCTATACAAACCGGAACACAACAACTAGAAGCTTGGAAGACACAGAGAGGATACTATACTTTACTGCAGGTATTTTCTCCATGAGTGGTAGAATTTGCGCATCCAACTAATACTTTTGCTCAGGCAGTATATCTCGATAAGTCCCTACCCTCCGAAATAAGATATCTTGCGGTCATACAATTAAAAAATGGCATCGATAAATACTGGCGAAAGACAGCTCCAAATGCTATTACTGCGGAAGAAAAAGAGAATATTCGATCGCATCTGCTAGAGAGTGGATTCGAAGAGGCCGATCCTCAACTTGCTTTACAAAATGCCTTGGTGATTTCGAAAGTAGTCCGAGTGGATTATCCTATGGATTGGCCGGATGTCCTTACAAATTTGATTAATATGCTTCGCACAGCAAACGAAACAAATCAACTTCATCTGCAAAGAGGAATGTTGATATTGTTACAAATTGTGAAAGAATTGGCTACCGCTAGATTAAGGAGATCTCAGACGAGCTTACAATCGGTCACGCCAGAGATGGTATTTCTGTTGAGCGGCATTTATACACAAAAGGTTTCACAGTGGCTTAGTTTCTTCACTGAAAACTCCTCAGGTGATCAAGGGAGGGCTATAAATGCTATGGAAAACAGCTTGATTGCGATCAAAATCCTTCGCCGACTACTTATTGTGGGTTATGAATTTCCAAATCATGATAAAGATGTTCAGCAAATATGGCACCAATCGCAACAACAGTTTGGTCAACTCCTCACATTAGTAAATGAAGAATCAACCATTTTGGCATCTCCTGCTAAGGAACTAGCTGAGAAGCATCTCGTGCAATTTGCAAAACTTCATGTCCATATGTCAAATACACATCCTGCTGCATTCGCACTCTTGCCTAATTCCATAGATTTGGTAAGGGGATATTGGGGATTTGTTTCTAAGTTTGGAGACTCTTATGGATCAGCAACACAGGATTTCAGTGCCAAAGCGTTGGCAACTGATGATGGATCAAAACAAGATAGGCCAATCATGGAAAAACTATGTCTAAAGGGTCTTACTCTATTGCGAGCTTGTATGAAGATGGTATTTAGTCCAACACAATCGTTCAAATATCGGACTCCCGAGATCAAGGAAGAACAGCGACAAGCTGTAGCATTCCTCAAATCGCAATTGCTTTCTGAACAACTAATCGCCGAAATGGCAAGTGTTATTGTTACTAAATTCTTCGTCTTTCGTCAAGTTGATCTAGAGGCTTGGGAAGAGGATGAGGATGAATGGGAGATACGTGAAGAAGGTGGGGGAGATACTTGGGAATTTGAAGTCCGACCTTGTGCGGAAAAGTTATTCATGGATCTTGTCATCAACTTCAAAGATCTTCTAGTGGCACCATTATTACAATACTTCCAGTCGGTTACAGGTAGTACTGGGCAATCTGTTGTCACTAAGGATGCCGTGTATACTGCCATGGGATTGTCTGCTGCTGTTATACATCAAAGCTTTGATTTCGATACCTTCCTTACTTCAACTCTAGTTAATGATGTTCAACAAACTGGCCAAAGCTGGAAGGTACTTCGTCGACGAATTGCTATTCTCCTTAGCCAATGGATTCCTGTCAGAATATCACAAGCTAATAGACCATTGGTATATCAAATCTTTCAACATCTACTCAAAGCAGAAGATGAAACCAATGATCATGTCGTTCGCATCACTGCAGCTCGTCAATTCAAGGCGGTTGTTGATGATTTCGAATTTCACGTTGAATCTTTTCTACCATTTGCTCCAGATATTCTTGGTCGTACTATGGCTTTGATTCAAGAGGTTGAAAATACGGAAACAAAATTGGTGATATTGGAAACGATTAGAATGATTGCTGTTAGGTTAGAAACTCATATCTCTCCATATGCAGATCAAATCGTTTCTATTCTACCGGGTCTTTGGGAAGCTTCTGGAGAGGAACATCTTCTTAAACAGGCCATATTAACTATTATGTCTACTCTTGTATCTTGTATGCAAGGTCAATCTGAACGATACCACTCGCTAATCTTACCTCTAATTCAACGCGCGGTGGAACCGGGTTCGGAAATGCAAGTCTACCTTATGGAAGAAGCTCTTGACTTGTGGGCACAAATTCTGGCTCAATCATCATCACCTGCATCTCCTGAGGTTCTAGCCCTTGTTGATTGCGCATTTCCTCTACTTGAACTCGGTTCTGATAATCTTCGAGTCGTTTTAAATATCGTGAACGAATATATTTTATTAGCACCTGAAGCTATGCTAGGTGATGCGAACCGCCTTAGAATTCTTTCATATATGGCCAGTCTTTTAGGAGTCACCAAACGCGATCTTGCTGGTCTAGTTACAACAACTGTCGAGGATTTAATTCGCGCCGCTGAAAAACTTGGAGGCTCAAATGGTGTTGCACAAATTACAAAAGATCTCCATGAATCTGGGTATACGGAAAAGATTTTTTCAGGACTTCGCGATGCGTGGGAAGCTCATCAAACTACTGGTCCTGAGCGAAAATATCCAAAATTAGATGACGTAGTCGAAACAGATTACTTTACCATTCTGGCCCGTATCGCGCTAGCAGATCCAACGGTCTTTGCTAATCTCCTAGCGAGTATCGATAACAACTTTGAAAATATTTGGAAATGGTTAAGTGAAGAATGGTTCCATCATTTTGACAGCATGGCCAATATCGAGAGACAAAAATTGAGTTGCCTGGCCCTAACACGTCTTCTGGAATTACCTAGCCCAATGACGCAAATTATTCTTTCGAAACTTCAGGATTTCTTTGCCATGTGGACGAGTGTTATTAGTGAAATGATGGCGGGAAGAGATGATATTGGAGGAGATAATTTGATATGGGGTGAACAACAAGTGTATGAGGGTGAGACTCAGGAAGACAGGAGGAAGAGGGAATGGAATATGGTGGATCCAGTTCATAGGGTTAATGCGTGGGAATTCGTCAAGGCGAGGATGGGGGAGGTGGTGAGGGTTTGTGGGGGAGAGGAAATCTTTCAGAGTGAATTCGCGAGTAATGTTGATAGAGATGTATTGGAAGGATGGGCAAAGTTGGGAGAGAAGAGGGAATTTGATTAAGGGGGTGTGGTGAGGTGTGTAGGAATGCAAGTTGGGATGGAGAATGGGGATGAGAGAAGAGAGTTTAAACTTAGGATTGGGGATTAGAAAGAAATGAAGATGAGAGAGGAGAGATAATTAGATTTGATGTAGAATCGTATGTAGAGATGTATGTAGAGATATATATATGTATTTATGCATATAGCTCAAAAATGACACTTGAAGATTATCACTTCATTTCACTTCATTTAACTCACTTCAGTTTACCTCCTCCTCCCCCTCCCCCCTGAAATAATAGATCTAGCTTAAAATAACTATTATAATATTCGCCGCGCTCATAAGCGAAGTTGTAACTCGAAGACGAAACAAGATTGGGGATAAGGGAGAAAGAAGGAAGTTTGGAGTGAATAGAGGGATAGAGGGATAATTAAATAAAAAGCAAATTACTCTCACACCATTAAAATCCATATCAATTTACTCTTATTATACCATTTAGATTCTAATTTAAATAATCAGACTAGATTGATTCTATTATAGATTCCACACTCCTATTATAGATTATAAATTCTACATCCAACATCCAACATCCCGCTGTCCACAATAATTAATTAATAAATCCTAGCCTTCCATTTCCATTTCAAGTCCTATGACTAATTATTCCCCCATCCCCCCCCCCCCCCCCACTCTCTCTCTCTCAAAAAAAATAAAAGAAATAAAAATCTTATAATTATACTTCAACGTAGCCCCCCCCCCTTTCCCGTTTTTTTTAATCGAGAATCGAGAATCTAGCTTATTATCTAAATTATCGAAAAGCTAGAATCGAAATGATGTGATGTGATGTGAGAAGAAGAAAGATATCAATTTTAGTGGTGAAAGAGTAATGAGTAATTGATTTTAATAGCATGAGGGTGATTTACTGAAAAAGATGATATGTGAGGGAGATCATTTAGTTGTGTGTTTATCGATCCATTCATCTATCTAATTAACAATTACACCACCTCCTTCTCTTTTTCTCTCCCGTCCCCCCTCTGAATTCACCCTATCTAGCTGAGTATGTATATATGTACATTTTTAACCCCCCCACGCTCTCCACTCTCCATTTCCGTAATTCAGCTCCTATAACTTTTAATTCCAATACCTGATTGATTACTATTCCATAATCCATCCATGCACTCATTCCTTCATTCATTCCTTCATTCTCTCATTCAATCATTTACATATTAAACTAATCCAAGTGGTATCGAGAAACCCCCCCTCAAAAAAGGAGAGAGAAAGGACGCAGCGCAAGAAGGGTATGTAAACTCGACTAACCCGACCCAAACAAATCAAAATAATGAACAAAAATTAAACAAAGCAAAATGATCCAACCAACCAACCAGCACCTTGCTTAAACGCCTTGAACTTCGAAGCGAAAAGCATTTGCAATCATATCCAACCAACATCCTCTCTTCTTTTTCTTTTCTCATATGAGACCTCCTGTCAAATCCCCCAATCTCTCATCCCACCCTATCTTCCCCTCCACCATCCCATCAATGAAACTCCAACCTCACAATACTAAACAGCATATTCTGCAACACATGCACCATAACCACCACCCCCGTCGGCAACAACTCCGGCCACGCCGCCAAATCTCTCTTTCCCTCCGCCGTAACATTAATTTCCCACCCCCACCAAAGTATCCTCCTCGTGATCCACCCTGCGACAATTTCACACGCCCACGTAACAATCGACGCGTAGAACGTGAGGCGGAAATCGTATTCCGGGGGTCCGTTTGATGATGGAGGGGAGTTGGAAGAGGGGAGATGATATGGATTGTGTGGAAGAGAAGGGAAGAATTTGTTGGTGATGGGTGAGAGGGTTTGATTTGTTGGTGGAAGTATCGGAGTATCGAAGGCGAAATAGGGATAGACGTCTTTATTAGGTCCATAATGGAGAACCAAAATACTCCCCAGAAAGGTAAGCATGGAAACGTTTTCGCTTAAACCTCTGAGGAAAATATTTCGAGTGCAGAATTTTTGGTATGCCGTGTATGATTGAACGTTTAAAGAGAGAATATTCAGAAGATAGTGAAAGGGTGCGGAGATTGTGAGTGGAGCGAGGAGGATTAAGAAGGAAGAGGACATTATTTGGAGGTAGATGAATTGTTGTGGTGATCGAAGCCGAGCATATAAAGCGCGAACGTAGGTTTGGTAGGTTAGGGCGAAGTAGCTTGGGGTTCCTGTTAGTACTCTGTCACGAAAGATAAGAACTGGCAATCTTACAGTTTAAAGATCCAACCAAGGGGGTAACTGTCTACTCTTTCTCCTTCGTTACCCCCTAAAATCCATCCACATAATCCATCCAATAAATGAACCGTCACCACCCAGCTATAAACATATACGAGAGTTTCAATCGTACTATGTGGTAATGTTCGTAAATATATCTCTGCATAAGTTTCTCCCAATAGGTAAGTCAATATAGCTATCAGTAGAGCCGAACAAAACCACATGAATCTAACAAAACTTGCCGGCAACCAACGTTTTCTCAACATCCGTTGAGCATCTCTTGATCGATAAATATCATCTGATGCTAAAGCTACCTCTAAAGAAGCATTTGGATCAAAAGCACTTTGATTTCGAATAACATTTGCTCTTCGCGGTCGATCTCTTGCATTTATAGTATCGGTATCACCTGTCCACCATGAAGAAGTAAAAAGTCGTTGTGTTTCTGAAAGAGGATTACGTAGACCGAGATGTCGTTCATGATTAAGGAGAATAGCAAATGCAACTAATAATGGCATTGCCATGGCAAAGAATGTCCAGCATATCCATGCTGTGTTATGTGATGTAATATATCGAAGTTCCGGTATACAATAAAAAGGTATTGGAGCTGCTATAGACATTGCGGCAATGATAGAGACTGTGAGGGGAAACCCGAGACTTTTAGGCCACCTAACATATGTTAGTGTATATAGCGATTAGATTTGAGGGGTTCAAAAATACCAATTCAGCGAATAAATGTTAAATACTTTGGTAATCCACATTAATGCTGTTATATTATAGAAATCATAATACACGAATAGGAAGAACCAAAAGTTAATTTCCACTCTAGCTTCTCCGTGACCTGGTATCTTATGTCCAAAGATGGTCGGTGGTAAATCCTTCATGTCGTCATCATCTGGAAGTTCGTATTGTGGAAATGGTAGCGCACACCATGCAACAGCCTAGTATTCTCCAATGGTTAGTGAAAGCTCTTCAATACAACTGTTGATCCGCAACTGTTCTAATATAATGAAATTTTCCTTTCGCATAAAATTGGATGACGCTCCGCTGGCCCTCCGGGTGGAATCTTCGAGCGCAGCGAGCTATGGGGGTTTGGGGGCTAGCCCCCATCATCTTCTATCCAACAAAAACACTGGCCGTGCGTGTAGAATGCTGGAATGTGAGATATCAAACAGCATGGGGGCTTCAGCGTAGAGGCTTCCCACTATCGTCCCTCATCCACCCAAGCTTGCGCTCATGATAATTTCCTCATAAATCAACCATGTCTTGCTCTCATTTTCCACCTTCAATCCTCCCCTCAGCATCCAAAAATAAAAGAAACCCCTCAATCTCACTCACCAAAACACTAGGCGCCACAACCAACACCCCCCATCTCCACCACCACCTCTCCACACACCCCGCCACACTCCTCTGCTTCGGATCTATCCACGTATCCCTAAATCTCTCTCCCCATTTCCGCATCTTTCCCTTCCATCCTCCCTCCTCCTCTTCCTCCCCATCACAAAAACATCCATCCACTCCCCCCTCATCTCTGCCCCCCAGCGCGCCGCCGATCCCTTCAATCGAAAACCCTAGGAGAGATTTCCTGCGCGTTCTCGCATTCGGGTTTAAATTGGTATACGTATTCGTATGCGCATTTGGCACTGCGCGGAATCGACCGAGCAGGGGCGAGGATTCGTTTTGGAAGCGTTCAGGACCTTGGTCGAAGGTGAAGAAGGAAGGCATTTCTTTATTTGATTTCTTATGCCATGAGATGTCGGATGTATGGGATGGGAAGTAAAGTAAAGTAGGTGTATAGATAGATATATGTCCAGATGTGATCCTCCTGGATTGAGAAGTGTGTTGGAGTTTGGTATCGATGGAAGTTGTATGTATGGATGGATGGATCTATGTGAGTGTATCGTGAAGAGCTGTAATTGTAATTGTAATTTGCTACCGCATATTGTATTCCGGTATGATATGATATCTGCTTCGAACTTTCGTGTACGATAGGAAAGAAACAATGCAAACAAACCAAACCAAACGAGACGAGATGCGTATATGCGCAAAGAAAAGTCTTCAAATGGATATACGCTTACCCTGAACCTACAAATTGCAGATTGCCAATCCGGAATAGAGTGAAATATTTTCTCGACGTAAAAGTGTATAATAACCTTATTAGTGTGCGAAGTAAAAGTTGTGTACTCCCACTCCCACTCACACTCTTCCCACTCACACTCCTCCCACTCACACTCCTCCCATTCACACTCCTCCCATTCCCCGCGCTGAAAATTATCATTTCAACAAGGCTGGCGCGTCGCAGCCGGGATTATTTATTATCTACTTTCTGTTGTTTGTATTTGCGAACCAATCAAGCTGCTAATAAGATTAGACTCATGACTACGATATGTAGAACAGGTAATTCTTAGTGCGGAGTTTATTTTGTGAAATTTCCTTATCGGTGAGAGCTTTCGTTGAGCTTAACTTAATAAGTTTCGAGTGACAGATAGTGTAGATTATGATAAAGGTGGGATTTTTGGAGGGGTGAACCGTGAATAAAGTGTGAAGTGGATGAGGCCTGATGATATGATTGAATGAAAAGATTGGATGGATGCCCTTTTAGAGGGTTTGAAATTTGGATGGGGACAGTAAGCTATGTTGTGTTGTGTTGTGTGTTGTTGTTAATGTTATGTGTTGTATATTATTACATTTCTGGGAGAGATGAGATGATATTGTGGATTACCTATAGTATAGAAAAAATGAAGAGGAAAGACGAAAGGAAAAGAAGACGAATTGGATTGATACCGATTTATTAATCTGGCTTGAATGTTATCTGAAGGTATATGGTTGTGAACATTTGAATGTGTAGATTGTAGACTGTAGACTGTAGTATGTAGAATCATACTCAGATATGATTGATATCGTATCATAAGACAAGAATATTTAGATTGAATGGATGAGTTTCGCATTGAATTCTGCGCCCTCTCTGTTCTGTGCTGCTCCCATCCATCCCCAAAATCCAAAATATTATCCAAACCGATATCAAACTATCGTGATCCAAGTCAATATCCCAACTCTTCTCTCGCTGCATACCCTCCGCTGAATGGGTATATCCCAACATGTAGATATCCGGCACTCTTATGCAAAAGACCTCCCTCTCATAATGAAACCCGTCTCCCCGCTCGTTGACTTCGTCGTACGTACAATCCCCCTCATCATGTATAATACAATGCTGTCTATGTGATGAATATACCCTCAACCAACGCCCAGCAACATGTTTTGTGACTTTGTGATTCCAACTCCTCGATGAGAGTATTTAATCACGTAATAACGTTGCGACGGGAGCAGAAAGTTTGTCACGTCCATGCAAGAAATCCAATTCCAAAATGAATAAATATCCCATGCAATTTCCACCAAGTTGTTCGACGAGTTTTCCGGCTGCTTGGGCACTTCCTCCTAAATTGAATTATTAGCATGTATTTTCATATTCATGTTGCTGTTGCTGTTGCTGTTCGTCAAGACCATTCATTACACGAGTCCGTGTACTTTCTTGTGGATGGTTGATGGATCGGAGAAGTTCTTACCGGTAGCAATAATATCATCTACAACCAAAACAGATTGTCCTGGTTTAATAGCATCTTTTTGGATTTGGAAATAATCCTGACCATATTCCTTCTCGAAGCTCGCCTCCTCCGTTGGACCCGGTAACTTTCCTCTCTTGCGGACCGGAGCAAATCCAGCCCCCAATCTCAAAGCCAACGAGGGACCAAACAAAAATCCTCTGGCATCCAAACCCACAATGACATCTGGTTTTTTTCCTCCGTTCACCAACAAGACTTGCAGTTCGAGAGCGCGGATCAAAGATTCGTGAAGATCGTGGTTGGCGAAGAGAGGTAAGATATCCACGAAATCGATACCCGGAATGGGGAAATCGGGGAAGTTTCGCAAGGCCTTGCGTAATTCTAAGGTGACGCTGGTGAGTTCGGTGGAACGGGTGGTGGACTCGGACTCTCGTCTCTGGGAGGCATTTTGAGTTTCTTCAGTATGGATGGAATTGGGAAGTGGTTGTTGATTTGACTCTGCGGATTGTGGGGAAGTCGACATGGTGAAGAAGGAAGAGAGAAATCAAAAAGGGAAAAGGGAAAAGGGAAAAGGGAAAAGAAAAAGGTACGTGATGTATTTGGTTGGGGTATATTATACTGTACCTAGATACCAAGAATGATTTTTGATTAACCAAAAGGAAAGAAAAAAAAACATAAAAAAATCCAAAAAAAATCTTTAATGGGAATGAATATGCGAAAATTGCGAAATGCGGGCAACCCTCGGGAAACTACTTGTACTGGTTAGATTGAATTTGGAGGGTTAAGGTTGTAACTGTGTGTGAACTAACACGACTAGGTGAAAGACTAATAGGGCATCCTCTTGCAGGGACTAGGGAAAGTTTTCATGCAAACATATGGCTAAGTGATAGATGATGGGTGAGTGATAGGTAAAGTAATGGATGGGATGACAGACAACTTTGGTTGTTGGGTGGTATCTGAATCGTGTCTGTGTAGCAGGTAATAGGCAGTCCCGTTCGATATGTATGTATGTATGTATGTAAGTATATATATATAATATATATATGTATGTATGTATGTGTATGTATGTATGTACTGTAATGTATGTTCATCTCTTTATATATATATATACGATATACTGCAACGAGATACTACCTCTCATAATAAGTGTATGTGGTATCTACATATTATGAGTATGTATTAGATTCATTAGAAGACTCGACTTATTAGTTCATCGGGTTTGGTATAACATAAATTAAGGTTACAGTCACTTATATAATTTGATTTCAAGATGCTAAGTAACCTTAATTACTCTTAAAAAGGTCGTTCGTAGGTATATACTACTTGTCCACCCACCGCCAATAAACTATGAGGTTATATCGAACTTCTCCTCCTCGAAAATGACTTTTTTAACGATGGAGGGGTAACTTTGCCATGAAGGTGGGTGTGGGGTGAGAAGGGTTTATATCATCTCTCTGATTGGCCCAGTATTAGATTAGATTACTCATCCACCCCATTTACACCATATCTATCATTCAACCATTTCAACTACTGGTATACCCTCCCTCATTTGAAGTATTCAAGATCCGTTTGGATAGTCATTTACATACATCTAATCTAAATCACTAGTAATCTATCTATCTATATAAAGTTATATTTATATTGTTGACATTGACAGCACACTCTCCCTCCTTTCCATAAAGATGGGACCAGACCGTTGAACTCAAATTACCTCTCTTTGTACAACGAATCTTTCCCCCACGCTTTCATATGCTAATACAGTTCGTATGCAATGCATCTCCATCGAGATTTGTTGGGATTCGACATTTATTAATGTCCTTTTGTTCCGGTACATACATTTATATCACTCATCTTGGTTATTCAATCAAGTCAGAGCTATCACATAAACACCCAGCAGCTACTTCATCCACCACCTTTTCTCTCGCTTTCGTTTCCACAAAACCTCCAAGAAATGACTACGTTCGTGGAAGACTGGGTGTAGGGAAGGAAGGGTATTGGGTTCCCATCACTAACCAAAACTTGATGAGGTGATTTCAATAGCCAATCATAAGCCCCAAATGAAAGAGCTAGATGCACTTCTTCTTGATGTGCTACCTACCCTCCCCCTCGTTCTGGCTTTGGATGAAAGGTAAGATCACATACATTATCACTGGTGTGGGAATTGGCACAATCTTCATGTTATGTGTTCATTTTTCCATTTTGTTATTCGATTGGAGCCCCCCCCCCGCATAAATCACGACTGACAATACGGAGAGGAGAAGAGGGTACATTCATTGCATCATGTGTCATGAAATACGTAGTCCAACAAACTTCGGTATATCAAATACTGCGTACTCTCCATGTCTGTATGATAGTGACGACGTACTTCCGCACATGAGTTCCCACAACCACAACACCATATGTTAAAGTGCGACATACTGTAGTTTGTACTACTTGGGGCTTATCGACAAGATATGTAAGTTTGGCCTACTCTGTATGTTTGTTTCTTGACCGCTCATATTACGCACCCTCGCACCTCGCACCTCGCACTCCAAAAGAAACGACTCAATCAACAACGAACGGTAAGGATGCTATCCGGAAGAACACAAAACGACTTGGAACGAGGGCTACCTTACCTTGAATGAGAGAATTGTTTCACCGGAAAGAGCAACGAATAGTCTAGATTCCAAGAACCACACTTTGCTCGGACTCTCAATCGGTCTTTCTTTTCCTTCAAAATCAAGTTCAATGGCCTGCTCTTGAGGATAAGAAGCTTTCCGATAATACTCAGAACAACCACATTTCAGCCATCGGAGCAAAGATCAATGAATTCGGAAACCCAAATTCGGTCCTTAAGATAACCGTTCAGTAACGTTGGATTAAATCTCGATTCAATCAGAAATCAACATAACACAACGCCAGACTCAGAAATGAAAAAAGCCTTGAACGTTGAAAACATGAACGTTCAAACAGCGGTGGAGACTCGACTCTATTGCATACAGGTAGTACCTGCAGAAGATGATCACATTAGCGCTTTATTTCCATGAATATTTGCCGTTATTGGCCCGACGAGTGTTGAGTCAACAATATTTTCTCTGCAGTCAATATTTCATTGCTGTACGAGGATGAAGAGTTACATTGCGTGATTGCTTCAAGTGGGCAGTATTCCGAGTGGTTAGAATGAGCCGGCGGTGTGAGGATTTCATTCAATCAGCGTTGTGAAAATGCGATGGAAAATCCAAGTTTGCTTCATGCGGTGCATAAACGTTGAAGATGAAAATGAGTGACGAGCTTTTGAGGTTCTAGACTGGTGTTTCCTCCATTCATATTCCGTTGTTCAACACATGTTTATCATGGTCGAAAGAATCATCAGAATAAGACCATGAATGTTGTTGACTCTTCTCTCCGGAAAGATAAATCAGGATTAAGAACTATTGCGAAATAGGCTATATAATTTGGGGGAATATCTCCAATGTTGACTTCAATCGACTCCTACTCATCTAAGTACAACGTCACTTTGACCAAGGGTCTAGATGTATGTAGCTATTGGCATACACTTCTCATCAAATGAGATTCGACATTGCTCAATGACGGTATTCTGCTGCCAAATCTTGTATCAAAACGTGATAAACTCATCATTTTTTTTTTTTTGGAAACATAGTTAATTCAAAGCTATCACAATTCACCGAGTAAGAAGATCATTCGGCAAAGACGCAATCATGTATTGATGTAAGTCGAACATTCCATGATTTTCATTTTTACCAGCGAGTGGCTGCTTGTTGCTAGTAAAAAGCACTGCTTGATCTGTTGCTTGTCATGATGATGGAGTATGATTGTTCTCTTGCGGACTTGATTGAAAGAAATGCCTTGCTCATGATGTATCGGGAATTGGAATGGTTTTGGGGTTAGTTATGCCTTATCTTAAGCTCTGATAAAGAAGCAGGGAGTACTTGGAAGAACAAAGCTATAGTTGCGAAAGTGCTGATGGAATCCAGCATTATTCGTGTGCGCAAGTAATGTTCAAAGATGTGAGATTGTGATCACAAACTCAGCAAGTTCGAAACGGGACTCAAGGAACTAATAATCACGGAACTTTTAGAACAATACAAATATTCATTCCCTACGTGAAATTGGAAAAGCAAGCGGGTATCGAGAACTTATCACGACGGTATCTAAAGTAAGGTATTCCCATCGGCTGCTGGGGGAAATGATTTTGATCTTTGAATTGGAGAATAAATTCATAGAATCACCACTAAACAATAACATCACCACCACTCTATGAATTGAACCCCCTTTTATCTTGACTTCATTCCTACTCCTGCATCCATTCCTACCCCTGCATCTTTCAGTCTTTATCAATCATCTTAGCGTATCTGCACCTAGGCGCCGAAGGAATGTGTGATTCGCATCTACCTGATAAATCATTTTCCCGTTCGGCAAGCGACTGGTATTTTAAAGGGGGGAGAGAAATAGATAGATAGATAGATATACATAATTGGTATCTTTTTGAATTGGCTGCTAAAGGTTCCTATAGAGTTCAGAATATTTTGATGAAAGGCTTAGGGAGGGAATTAATGTCAATCTGGGGTGCCTTAGCTTGTTGTATGTATTCGATGGGATGGGAGATGTTGATGCGAGCTTTATAACTATGTACCTTGGTATGGCATGGGTATGGGATGAGGTTATATGGGATTATAATTTGTGAATTATGTAAGACTTATATCAAATCTTCTAGACAAAAGAAAAAAAAATGAAATCTCTTTTCCGTATTATATTCTAGAAGCTGGTAGTTAATATACGATAACTCTAAGAGGATTAATTAACTTCAGCTTGTGTTGCGGAATATATGGGGAGATGTGAGATGCGAAATGTGAGATATGAGATGCTATAGGATAGCGAGATTGTGTAAGGGGTAGATGAGAATAGAGTTGATGGGTATATTGATGAGTATATTGATAAGATATTGGGATTGGGATTGGGGTTGGGGATTTGTAATGGGATGGGGTGGGATGGCGAGATGAGATGAGATGAAATGAGTGTGAAGGGGAATGGAATGGGTGTAGGTGTGGGTGTAGGTGTGTATGTGTATCTACTTAATAATGGAGATATATCACTTCCTCAACCCGCTTCCCCCTTCCCCTCAAGAACAAAAATCTCTACCCCCACCCCCCAAAACATTACAACATCAACAGCTTTTTCTTCCTGTCCAGAAAAAATCTACCCGCTTTTCCGGTGCAGAGATCCAGGTTCGGGAATCGGAGCTCGATTGAGCTGGGGAATACCCGAGTAAAGATCTTGCAGTATATGTGTTTTCCGGGGTATACGAGGTGAAGGGGGAGAGTGGAAGGTTTGGTTCGGAAGTTTGATTTGGAAAATGGAGAAAAGTAGGTTAGATCAGATTTGTTGGGGGGATTCTAGTGATTGTAAGATTACCTGCGGTGGAATTGATGCTGAGAAGAAGGGGGGGAGGGAGATGACTGAGAAGAAGTTGATTGGGGATCCAGAAATGTGGTAAGGTTTGTGGGAGGAAGGAATGATGATTAAGCTGGGATTCACAAAGGCGCTTGCTCACAGGTGGGCAAGGTGAGATCGAGAAATATACTGTACTGGGCAAGAGAAGTGGAGTGTAATCGGGGATTACAAGAACTTCGTGAAGCGGAACCAGCAGAGTACTCATAACTTCCTTCTCAGCCTCGTCAAACTGAACTTGGAAATAGTCTTCATTATCAATTATCATAGCCATCTCGATTCAAAGCAATGCCACCCTCACCCCTGTTATCGGATCGCTCGTCCATCCCTACGATATAAATATCCGCAGATCGCATTCCCTACATTCCTCCTCTTTAATATTTCATCTTCCCCTTCTAGCTTCACCCGCAACATCCCCACCATCCAACTCTAGTCTTCCCATCTGACACTCTCCCTGGACTACTCAAAGAGACGGCACCTTTTCCTCTTATTTTGATTGACGACCGAGAACGAATGAACTGCGAAATGGAGGAACCGACTGATTCAGAACGGTTCATGGTTCATGGAAGCTGTAAATATGGCTTGCTGTGAACCGATAAGTGGCTGGGAGCCGGAAAAGGGCAACCAATATCTGCTTGGTCGCTCCCAACCTCATTCATTAGAAGTCCAAGTATGTCCGGACGAACATTACTTTGTGTGCTTCACAAGCATGCCATTTCAGAATGACATGCAGTCCGGATAATTGACAAGGGACTTGAGAGCACGGATTCTCGGCGGCAAGTTGATGCCGTTTCGAAGGTGTCTCGATCGGTGAAGATCGTGGCGTAAGTGTTTTATCAACAATTCAAAGACAATCGCGTGAGAGGGTTCTGCGGGTGCAATCATGGAGAATGTCTTTCTTTTGACTGGACTTAAACTCGGAGGATCGAGGTTTGGCTATTTGCAACAACGACGAACTAGGATCGAATTGCAGACAGGGCACACCACCACTGCTGCGAGAGCAGTCGACGAGGTGTATGTGATCTCCGCAGAAGATCCTATGAAGGCGTTGGGAACCCCAATGGACGAGGCTTGCTGTTTTGCTTCAATGCTCGCTGTGTCGTCATGCTGTTCACTATCGATGCAATGCTGAAAACTTGAGACAAATTGGCGAGACGCGTTTAAACTCTCATCACGACCAGATCCTTTGGAGTTCGTTTATTCGTCGATGGTGGATTCCATCTTGGTAGGAGATTTTCAGATGAAGGCGTTGGGAACCTAGGTGCGAAGCAACACAGCAGCCACCAGTCCTGCGAGAGCAGTCGACAAGGTGTGTTCATCTCCATATTAGGTCTCAAGAAGATATGTATTATGAAGATTAACAGGCAGAGCACAGTCCTGCGAGAGCTGTCGCGAGGTGAAGTCAACCGCTATAGAGTCTTGAGAAGGCGTTGGGAACCTCGGGAAAAAGGCATATATTATTCGTCCTGCGAGAGCAGTCGACGAGACGCATTCAGTATCTGTAAAGAGGATTGAGAAGACGGCAATGCGATACCGCAATCAAAGAGACCCGGCCACAATCATTTGCATCTTATGGTGCACCTGCGAACAATGTTGTTTCTGGTGTTTGATTTGTACCACGATTCAGAGCAGATGCTGCAATCGTATGGCAGAATACTATCCATGGTTAACATTGTACGAATATAAATAGTAGAAGAACACACCTTGTACTTTCAGCACATTCACTGCGACGACGTTGGTTATTCACCATCTGGATCTTTTTAATAATTGCTCTTGGACTTGGCGCGGCGGATGTAGATCCAATTCCATTGCATGGTGTATATCTACTTGCCAATATCGCTATTAGTAACGATGCTCTTCAAATTAATAACTTCGTACTTGTTCACTGATGTATAGAGTGGTGAGTCGATCTTACTTACGTACGACGATTGAATTGATGTTGCGTGGTCAGTGAGCTGACTTGAAGAAATATCGCCGTTCTGATTGAAAAAAAGACGACTACATGATCAGCCAGTGAAAGCAAAAACGGGAGTGGATCCCATACCATAAGTGTTTGTTTTTCCACTGTGCTGATAAAAATCGTCTTGTGGTGAGCTTCTGACGGATTTTGGTAGACTTGTTGGAGTTTCCACAAGAGTATGAGATTGTGGTAATTGAAGAATGTTCATCGTTGAATTTTATATGGTAGTGATAGATATATCTCTGAGGATAACAATTCAGTAAAAAGCTGTTGAGAGTTGGGGGAGATGAAAGGAGATATGAGGAGGGAGAAAATCGCTAATCAGGGTTAGCGTGAAATATATGTCCTAGATGAATTTTGAGGAAAGATCTAAAAAGAGAATTCTTTGAAAATAAAGGGATTTCAAGTTTCAATAAACAATTAAAAAGAATGAGGAGTTTGTGGGATAATTTTAGAGCTAATAATCCTGCTTAGTCTGGAATTCAAAGACTCTCACTGGATACATCCTCTATACCCTCGAGGGTACCATTAGTTCAGACAGAGTTTTCCTTAAACGATTTAATTAGATTCCCTCATCTTTCTTTTAGCTTCTAATCTACTTTTCTTTTGAAAATAAACACATACTTCCTCTTCATAGACTTTTATGTCAAATCACAGTATTTGGTAAGGTTATTTCTTTCTCTTTCAATATCTTTGCATCAATATCATTCCATCTCTCATTCAAACAAAGCCTTCTTCTATCGCTTAGACAAGATTGATTCTGACAAATCGAGATAGAAATATCTTTCCAGCAATGGGCCACAGCCATGCGGCTTCATAAGCTGAAGATACTTCACAAAAAGAAATCGCCCTCGGTCTCTGGAACGCGTTGGACGCATTCAACTCTGTAGAGACCGAGGGTGATTCTGACCGCATTAGGAACTTCCCTTGTCATCACCGTCGATGATATGATTGCCGATTGTAAGTCCCGTCTCTTTTAATAAAATCCATTTGCATTTCCATAACGGCAGTTCAAGGTGACCATGAAGGTCATCAATATCCTTCGATCTCGTTCAGAAGAAACAGTGAAAGCTCACACAACAACATCCTGGACCAGATCAAATTCAATTGCTTCTGCATTGTCCTTTATACTAGGACTTTGGGAAATCTCTTTCAAAGTTTTTAATTACATGTGCTGCCGTTCTCTTACCCTTACCCACCGTAGATATTTGTGCTAACTTTGCTTTAGAAACTGTCGCACCGGAGAAAGACACCAACACGTCTATCCAAATGGCGAAACCCACGTATGTTTTCTTTTCCATTTTTCTTTTGCTAGCATTGCATTTTTTTTTTGTACACGTGCTAACTTAACTAAGCTTTGGAAGAGACCTCTCCAGCAAATGGGCCAAGCTATGTGGCTTTTAAGGTGGGTATCCAAGCTCTGGGCAACACCCAGAGTCTGGAGCTCCAATTACTTCACCATCCCAACAACAACCAGTGCATTAGCAACATGCCGTTCAACAATCTCCAATTCCTTCTTCGTAGTGGCAACAAGGAGTACCCAACGCGGGCCATATGCAGCAGCACCCACCGGATACCGGCCTGCAGTGACTTCGCTTTTTGCTTTCAAGCGTAAGACGCCGCAAGCCTCACTTGCAGCCTTGTTTACATCAGCTTGCAGGTGGGTGCTATGCCGGTGGGTGCAAAGAAGAAGCGCAAGAGATAGGTATAGTGGGAATGGTAGCGGTTGTAGTGATGGAACGAGAATCAGAGAAAAACTGAAAGCTTCTTGAGAAGGTGCCTTGGTTTTCATACCAACGGAAGCCATGTCTTTTGGCTTGCTTCTCGACTGTCAGCCCTCCATCTCTTGACAACGTCAGAGCAAAGGTATGCGTAACTTAATCTTATATCCGCTGGTCATATGCTAACTTGTAGAGCGTAGATCTCTTAAGCTCAGAGATAAGAAGATCGATGTAGAGCGTAGATCCTTGCAATACTCTCCACAACGTCTAATTCGCAGAGAGACAAGCTGGCGTTGGAAGAAGCGCCTGACCTTGCACCGGGTTCAGCTTCACCATCAGGTGCTTACTGCACAGGCCCTGTTACTTTTCAAAATTCGCTTTATCAAATTGAGATTTCCCACTACCCAGGACCCATTTACGCCTCCAAACTTGAAGTGGATGCGCTACTGCCGATATCAATATTTGAAGCTGATCTCCTGCTGAGCAGAAGGAAGCGCCGAGCGAGGCAGCAGAAAGAAGAAGGCAAAAATGGACATAGCAGATGTGTCAAAAATGGTATTGCAACTCGGCATTTGTAGCCTCTTGTGTCCAAGGTGTGGTGGCAGCAATTGCCCATTTCGCACACTAGAATTTTGTATTATAGCAGTCTTTCGAGTTCTTTTCCAATATATTATGTTTCCCGCAGCCGCTTCGGCGCGCCTTCTCGATATCATCTTTCGTGAAGCAGGTACTGTTGGCACTTGCAACATTCCATTCATACGTTGTATGTGTAGATGGCAACTATACCATTCTTTCCCCAAAATGCAATCCTTTTTGGGTTTCCGGACCAGCTTGAGAGAAGTCGAACAGACGTCCTTGAATACCTACTTTCTACAATGAAAAACTTCCGAAAGGATAACCAAAGAGGTACTTAACACACCTTTGCCTTTGAGGATCGATTCTGAAGCTAATTATGTTCTAGTATACCAACTTCTTTAAAGAGCTTCCGCGTACATTTCAGCAGAGAAAATTCTTCTCGAAGCCACAGCACAATTCGAAAGATGCCTGCGACATTTTCCCAGTCGAGATCGGGGCCATGCTTTGTCAATACGATCCCTTCTCCAAGCAATAACCATACCATGCTGTCTAGATGAACTAACAACTCTTTCGGTGTCTTATGAGGAAAGCCTCGCAGAAGACAATGTCAATGTGACCGATCCGACCTTTGCATCATGCACTTCTTGCCGTGGAAAGCTCTCCAGCATGCAGAGTTTTTAACTCCACTTGGATCTTCGGACCTTAAGAAGTGACGCCTTCCCGTCTGGTGGAATTCTCCGAAATCTTGCAAAATTGAGTTCTCCACCCCTCAATCTAGTCTCGCTCACTTGAACAAATTCTTTCAACAAGAGTTTGTCAACAAAGCTCTTACAACATGCAACAAGGTCGTCGTCAAGTTCTTCAACAGCAACGAAATCGCAACACGACCGAAATGTCGATAAACTAAATCTTGACCTTGGCCGGGCATCACCAAGACAATTATGGATATAGCATGCTGATGAACTCCTCAACCATTAGGCCAACGGCAGCTACTTGACAAGCCTTCTCAATTGCTGAAAATAATCACCACCACAACGACCAATCACTTGAAGGGAGGTATAATGATAGTCGAATTCAAGACCATCCGACTTTTGGCATCAGAAACTTTGTCCATCCATTGGAGATGCAAGCTCGATGTGCCACCCTGATTGCACAAGGACCATTTGGGGTGGGACGCCCCGTGAGAAAAGCAACGGGCAGGATCGGCAACTCGTCTCCTTAATCGTATTGTAAGTTCACCTTATTCCTTCAAACTGTTCTGTACTAACGATCTTTCAGTAAGACAATGACAAAGCACCCACCTCAGCAGTCTTCGAAGGCTCTTAGCAAAGCTACAACCCTCAAGCCGGACCAACTCCTGGTGGATTCGCTGGTGCATCTTGGCTATTTGTTTATCGAAGCATCTAGGCCGCTTTATTTGTCGTAGGCAACTTGACCTGCCTTGACTCCTGCGGAGAATATCAAGTCACAGGTTCAGATCTCCGATCAAACATGAGATAGACCGAATCTCGAAGTGGCTGTTATAACTGGTGGCTATTCCGGCCTCGGATAGCATAGAACCACAGGCTTGTATCCCCGATCATCTTCAAGAACACTATCGCTGGCATCATGCACCTACCTCTTGTTACAAATTGTTCTAAAAAAAATCGAGACCATTTTCATTTGCTTAGAAAGTCATGTATCCTCTTCTCGGTTACCATCGCTGGGCACGACAAACGACTGCGACTGCACTGGCAGTGCTTCAACTATACCCACACCCTGTTTGGTTTACCATATCATGGCTCTCGTAGCATTTGGAAACTACAACAGCAGTGTTTGCTGCTCATTTGACCAGCATCAGAGAGAGGCCAACAAACGCTGACAAGACTCTTGAAAAGACGGTGAGCTCTTCATCAGTAGCTGCTCGGGGGATTTGGGTAATGATGGTGATCAAGCTAGTCATGACAATTTCAATTACCATGCGTGGTGATATTTCTATCACCAATCTTGTCGGTCTTCCGAGTTTCAACCTTCGAGCGCAATCCTAAATACGATTGAAAACTCCTCCGTCAGTCAACAATTCCTATTCCGGTGACGGTAGCAATGGCCAAACATCGATGGCACGTCTCTCAAGAACCTTATTGACAGCGATAGAAAATGCTACTATCGAAGGCCACTCTGTACACGACAGATGGTCTGCTCATGACCTAAGTGGTCCAATTGAGCCTCGGACCAACTTGTATGGTGGACGAAAACAGATTGGTGTGGGGAGCCTGCCCTACCCACATCACAGATCCGAGTAATTGCGGATGGCCAAAAGTTCTCGTAGAGATCATATTTTCAAGACCTCACCAAGTCCTTCTGCAATTACTCACCAATAGCTTAACCGTATACAATGAGTATAACCAGCAAGCCTGCAATTCAATGCGCAGCCATACTCCCGTGGCTGAACCATTTGGACTCCGCCAGGCCGTTCTCCAATGAGAACCACACCAGGAAAAGTCTCGAAACCTCTTTATATGACTGCTTACACGATTCTTGCCGGACTTCGCCATCCTCAAATTGAGGATGGCAAAGACTTCAGCAAATCACAGAGGAACAGATTCTCTCCCAATTCAACAGCAGTTTCGGGTATGCCGCACGACAAAACCTTTACCCGGTTTAAGCGACATGCACAAGACCAGTGCCGAAACTGCTGTTGAATTGGGAGAGAGAGTCTGCTTTCTTCTCGATTCCAAGAGATATCCTCAACGGATCTCTTCTAGCTCGTGTTTATTGGGGATCGCTGTATCTCTTTCCTTACCTAACATACGGAATCGTTACAGCACAATAAGAAATCCCACATTGCTGGGCATTAATGCCTTTCTTTGCTTTCGATCGCTACCAATACTCGGTTGCATTCTGTGACTCCGCTCTTTGAATCGCGCTTTCAAGACTCAAGCATCGAATGCAAGGATGGGTTTGGGAGCATCTCTAACGTCCTGGAAGGGGTTAGCTCCTACGACTTTTACTCGATGGAAAGATGGACCCTGAAATCTACCTGCGCTCCAACGTATCTGACTTCTCATTGAAGATGTTTCCATTTCATGTGGGGGTATCTCAACTACTTCATATATTAAGTAGAATACTGGTGCCCACACACCCCTCAACAGCACCTAAGCCAGGACAAGCGGTCTAATGCATTCAATACAGATGCACCGAGCACTCGCACTGGGCATATGCTACAAATAAGGAGGACCAACGAACCGGTTGAAACGAACAACTTTCCTTTCCACAAACCTCTTCTTGTCAAAGTGAACATCAGCTCCCGGATCCCCGTGCAATCATAAAACCAATCGGTTGAAGCTATCCACACTTGAGGCAAGCAAAATGTCGACAATTTCGATGCGAGTAACCATTTTACCAACAAACTCTCTTAGTCGACACAACAATTAAGGATGTTCACTTGTAAGACGGAAAGCCTATTTAGAGTGTTCATCCAGACAGTACACCAATGCTCACCATTGGATGCCGGAACTGCTCGGCCACCGCAAGCAGGAAGTAAGTGCGAAGGTAGCTCACTCCGTGTCCGACAAGATCGAAAAAAGTCAACTGAGCGAGAATATGTACCGAACTTTATACCACTTTTCAGCTTGCTCTCGAGGTCCAAAACAAGACATGGATTATGGTGTCCTTAAACCACATCCACGATGAGCTCCCGAGAAGTGGCTCGACACTGGTCGCAATAATTGGCAATACTGTCAAGTATTTGCTTCACTGCCTCAGCTCAAAGATTCGCCATTGCAGACAGTGAACACCACGAACTTTATTTCGACTTGAACCTCCATTTGCATTGTATAAAGTCAGGTCTGAAACCAAGCATGCCAGTACCTGGTAAGCCAATGGCCTTCTTGTCCCAACTATCCTTCTTCCTTGAAGTTTAAAAATCATGGTGGCAGAAGGTAAAAGCCACGAAAGTTCTCAGCTGACATCGGAGAACCGCTTTATATGACTGCTTACATACGCAAATTCCAGGCAGTCGAGAAGTTGTAGATGGAAGCTTTGGAGCTAAAGGTGGATTTGGAAAAGTGGAATTTCTGGTCAACCATCTTTTGAAGTACCTCGGGGGTACTCATCCCTCTTGTCCAAGGGCATTTTCATCATTCGATACTCCACAAGCTGTACAGACGGCAAACCAATGGTTTTCAACTTGGCGGACCTAGTCAATTTCGCCGCCCAACAACGGGAGATTTCCTAGTGTCAAACCAAGCCCGAGAGACGGGACGTGGTGGGACTACACATCGAGGAGGTCATGATCGTGGAAGATGTACTGAGCACTATGGCGAGCGTGGTAGCCAGAGGCTCTTTTGGGAAACTGAAAATTTTCCTTTTCCGTCAAAACGAGGACATTCGATGCATGGAAGTGTGATATTCGGGGAAGAAGGGAAAGAGAGGCAGTTGTATTATAGAGAAGCATGAGAGAACATAAATAGATAAAAGAAAACAGAAAAGCGATAGAAAGTTTCTTGTTTTTAGAAAGTGAATGACGATACACTTGCACCTGAATTTTCAACCTCTGAGTGGGCTCCTTTGCTTGATGTGGACAGAAAGCTTTTGTCGGATACTTCGCAATACATACAGAGATATTTTTATACTCGAGCGAGATTCCTTAACTCCCACAAATAAAAGAATTCTTGGTGCCACGAAACAACTTCTTCAAGAGGGTAATACTGATGTAAAACAAAAGTATCACAAGGTTTGATGGTGGTGTCAAAACAGAAGATTTATCAGAACAAACAAAAATTTGTTGGTGAAAGATTGAAGCTATTTATCCGAAGCTACTCCGAACAACCACCCCTGGAGCTTGTACCTGGGTTTTATACCTACTTTTATAATGTCATCTTGAGTGAATCTTTCCTTTGAAGTGGTTATCTTTATTTAAAATACTTAACTGCAAGACTTTCTTATCTGGAGACTATTTATTGCTTCATAAAAATCCCAAACTTCAAGGAAACCAAGACTTGAAGGTGGTTTGCAAAATTTTCAGCTGATTTCGGATTCCCAAACAGCAATAAGAGGATTACCGTGTCACGTTCTACAATATTACAATTGCTCTATACTAAACATGAGCGTCAAAACTGAGTAAGCTAAGAATTTTCATTTCTGATATATATATCAAGCAGATGTATCTCCACATCCATGAGGATATATGCCCCTTTCAAATCAAAACAAACATGCTAATCATCCCAGTTTCCCTCCCATCCGGGCATGTCTCTTCGACATGGATGGCCTTCTGATAAACACCGAAGACATGTACACTCTCTGCGCCAACCACGTTCTCACCAAATACAACCGTCCTCCACTCCCCTGGTCTATCAAGGCCAAACTCATGGGTGTCCCCGGCGGATCCACCAGTCCCGTCTTCATGGATTGGGCCCAACTACCCATCACCAAAGAACAATACGCATTCGAGCAACGCGAACAACAAAGGCTTCATTTTCCTTTATGTCAACCTCTCCCTGGTGTTGAAAAACTACTCAAGGATTTAAGTGTAGCACGTGATGTTAATGGAAATAAAGTGCACATGGCGTTGGCGACGAGTAGCGAGAAGTATAATTTTGGATTAAAGACTCGTCAAGAGAAGACGAAGAAGTTACTTGAGGTTTTCGGGGAAGGCAGACGGGTCTTGGGGGATGATCCGAGGGTGGAGAAGGGGAGGGGAAAGCCGGCGCCAGATATTTATTTGTTGGCGTTGAGGCTGATTAATGAGAGTTTGGGGGAGAATGAGAAGCCAATTAAACCAGAGGAATGTCTTGTATTTGAGGATTCGGTGCCGGGAGTAGAGGCAGGGAGGAGAGCGGGGATGAAGGTTGTTTGGGTTCCTCATGAGGGGTTGCTTGCGGAATACAAGGGAAAAGAGGAAAAAGTGTTAGCTGGGAGGATGGGTATGATGGCTGGGGATGAAGAACAGTTGGGTGAATTCAATGATGGTTGGGGCAAACTTCTTCCCAGTTTGGAAAATTTCCCTTATGAGACATATGGCATTGTCATTTCGTAGACGTTACCGCACATTCAGCCTCGGAAGCTTGGTTCATTGAACTAGACTCATTAGGCGAAGTATTCACGGACAACATAGAAACACTCATGCAAAAATGGGAATCAGAAGCCCTAGAGGTTCGAACTAAAGCATTGCACTTTTGATGAGTTACTTCAGAAAGAAGACGTAGTCTGTCGATTTAAAGCATCATTCAACACAATACTGTCTCCTGTTCGAGTACGAAGCGACAACGCGTCCAAACAAGTGGAATGATGATCGATAGTTAGCAGAACCTTAGATCTCTCTATCCAAAAAAAGAATTTTCGTTGACATAAAGTGGTAGTCGTATTATTGCACACGTTATCTCCTAAACCTTCATGTTATTCTGGCGGTCACCCATCCATCCAAGCAATCCATCCTTTCCCACCCCTCGGCTAACACATCTGCTTCCTCTGAACGTTTTCGGGGCCTGAAAGTCCGGATATCCAAAATCGTGGTTTTCTATCTCTGTTGGGGGACTAGATATTAAACTTGATGGATCGGTTCGCAGTACATCTTATACTAAGCGAATATGAAGAGGATATTCATTTATCGCTACTCGTAGCAAACCCCTGAAATCCTTCTTTCTAAGAAAAGAAAGCGTAACAGATATCTTAAGGACTACTGTACTATTTATCAATCAGCTAAACGGACATAAGGAACTTTAGAAGAATCCAAGACCGCAATCTGGATCGAAGCTCCCGGATATGTATTCAAAAACTATCATTATATCCATCTTAGTCTCCACCTATACATTATTAAGCCTAATTAACAACCCTAATTCCTATCCATAATGATCACCTTTTAACCAATAGAAACAGTATCCGTTTCTGGCTTACACGGAGTTTAGAAGCTAGGGCCAAGTCACCCCCATTACTCCGCCTATCTCTGCGGGTCTCCCCTAGGTTGAATACAGTGTGTCCTCGGTGGGGAATTGCACCATGTTCTCATATTCGCACGTTAAATTGATTAGCAATGATTTTTGTTTTGACTACTGAACGTCTGAATTGAGGGTTGAATCACGGTGTTAATACACAACAAGGGCATCTGAGGTACCATGAATACAATGGGGCTGTAGCCAATATCTTTGACAAGATTAGGGAATACCAATTTTCAATTTCAAAGCAGAGCTTTTGGCTCCCACCTTCCTTTCTGTGCGTAATATACATTACTACAAGGATACACGCATTCTTGGAGCTGTCATTGGCTGAAACGGTTCTTGCAAAAGATGCCAGACGTATCATTTGAGCTCACCGGACGAGGCATGCAATGTTGGTCTTAGATGAGATTTATACCGACATATGTCATATTGGAATAGCAACGGCACTGCAAAACGGGATTGAGAGGCTCAACTATCTAATTTTGAATTCCTATTTAAAGGCGCTTTTCGCCCTCGATACCGCATTCTCTGATATCGGTATCGTTTTAAATATACTTTTCTATCTTCCTACCTTTCTAATTTGATATCATATTCTTCCGAGAGACATTACCTTCTTCTGACTTATCATGGATGCCTTTAAATCTAAAATCGACTCTGCAATTTCTGCAGGCAAAATCCCAGGCGCGGTCATGGTAGTCAGTAATGCTTCCAATTCATTCACTTACGCTTCATCCCACGGGCCTCGCTCTTTTAACCCCGAATCTTCCACACCACTACAAAGAGATGCAATCTTCTGGGTCGCCTCCTGCACCAAACTTCTAACTTCAATCTGCGCGCTCCAATGTGTTGAGCGGGGCCAATTTACCCTCGATGAAGACGTTTCTCGATTTGTCCCTGAACTCAAACTCGAAGATCTTGATATTCTCCAAGGTTTTGATTCCGAGGGCAAGCCCATATTATCAAAGGCCACGAAATTCATCACGCTGCGTATGCTTCTCACCCATACATCCGGTCTAGCATACGATATCTTCGCACCCGAACTTATGCGCTGGCGAGCCTCACGAGGCGAAGTCCCCACTCTTGATAAAGGAACCGTGATATCACGTTGTAAAACCCCGTTGATGTTTGAACCTGGGACTTCATGGGCTTATTCTAGTTCGTCTTTCCTTCTGGTATTCCCAAACTCTACAGAGAATGTAAGAACAAAAAGCTAATAAGATTTCACATACATAGCCGGGCTCGATTGGGTCGGTCTCATGATCTCACGAGCCAATCACATGACACTAGAGGAATACATGCAGAAATACATATGCGCACCCCTTTCAATCACAGATTTGACATTCCACATCGACAAAAACTCTTCATTGCTTTCGCGCTTGGTCGATATGACTGCTCGCGTCGGGGGTCTGAGTCCCTTCGGCACCACCGCCAATCCCACTGGTGCGCTCATCCTCTCTGAAGAAAAGGGTTGGAAACAAGAGCAAATCGACGATGCAGGAGGTGGGGGAGTTTATATAAGTATGCCATCTTACCAAAAAATCCTGCACAGTATCACAATTTCGGATGAGAAACTTTTAAGCAAAGCGATGAACGATAAGATGTTTGAAGGACAGTTAACAGAGGCACAATTGGCGACTTTGAATCAAATCCTTCAGGTTCAAGAGATGCGCTATATATTGTCTCCTTCGCTTCCGCTCGGTACGAAACTTGATTATGGGTTAGGAGGAATGATAGTTCTGGAGGATCTTCAAGGAAGAAGAAAAAAGGGCGCAATGTGTTGGGGCGGGTTGCCAAATTTGGTGTGGTGGGCTGATCGACAAGCGGGTGTTAGTGGAATTTATGGTAGCCAGTTGATTCCTGCAGGCGATAAGCAGATTATAGAGATGTTTGTGGAGTTTGAGAAGGCTGTTTATACAGAGTTGGGTGCTTAATGTGAGAGTAGACATTTGGTGTATTTATGCTTTTAGATAAACGAAATTTGCAAGTAATTCTTCCAACCAGGCGAAAAGTTCAAAATATACTCTGAGACCCAGGCTGGACTTCCCCGACTTTAACGACATCAGAAATCTAGACCAACATTGCCAAATCAGGTCATCAAGACACGCTAAAACATCATGGAGAGGCAAAGCTTGGGGACGTTGAGGCCATTCCAGGCCACATCGAGGCGAATGAGAATAAACAAGCAGGCAAGTTCTCAAATCAAACCACAAATATCTTTTCATCTTCCGCGAAAGCAGCTTTGCTCTACCCAAAATATTGATGTGGTTGATCTTTAGATACTCGAACGAGGATTGCAACGATATTCTCTGCCTCGCCCAACCCAAATCCGGCCAATCTCCATTCACTAGAGCTCGGTGAATGAAAAGAACATGCCCTCTCCTTATTCATTCATATACTCAAAATCTTGGTTCGATTTCGAAATCCGAGATACATGTCTCGTACCGGATATACTCTGGAGGGAGCTTATTTTCCTTTACATATAGATGTCTCGATATTGGCAAACTTGAATCCAGAGATATACTCTGATCAGCCGGCGATAGATAAAGGACGCTCGCAGGATAAGAGGGGATAATTCATATAAACTATACAAACTATTAACTCGAGGCGATATCTGTTAGTCGATCGCCAACAACCACCAACAATACCAACATTTGTGATTACGTTGCCTAGGTAGTTCACCAGCAACCCCCTGTGGTACTGATCAATATGCCTAGCCTATCGATGGAACATGGGAACAAGATTGATCCATTCAACTAACTCACTAACTATCCTGGGAGGTGGATTGGCCTCATATATGCCAATCACAAATGGTGAACAAAGGAACTAGAACACAAACAGGCTAGTGGCGTACTGCATTCTATGGACCACCGACACTATCCTTTTCAGTACCGGCAATTGAGTAGGTCTGAAAGTATTGCCTACTCAGAGGATAAACTGTTATAGTGATACTATGTTTACACACGCATAGCAGGGATCACTCGGATACTGGCAACTTTTACAATGTAAGGGTGCATGGTTATACATCCGCGCCGCAGTCTAGAATATATCCTTGCTCCTTTCCTCCGGGGAGTCACCAACTCCCCCTCCGCAACATCTTCAATCTGTAAAATCCGTATGTTATTTGTTTTTATAGTTGAAATCAGTGCTATTCTAGCTGAAAAAATGACGGTCAATGAAGCTCAAGTTCTAATAAACAAACTGAGTGATCTCATATCAAATGGCTCTTTCAATGAAAGTTACAAATCTAAGCAAGAAGCCTTGCAGTTGAGCAAAGCGCTTGTGATATCTCTTCAGGAGCCAGAGAGCGTGGCTATAGAGATGGCGTATTACGTGGGTTCTGTCCTTCATTCTATTTGGTATGCAGTTAATTGATTCAATAGACTTTCATCCCTATGAGCGCGAGAATCGCTGTTGATTTAAATCTTTTTAAATACATTGTCGAGAATGAAGGGCCTATCAATGCAAAGCAGCTTGCATCTTTGTCAGGGGCAGAAGAGTTATTCATCAGTATGTTCCCATTGACCTTCTCATACTAGATAGTAACAACCATTCAGAGCGGATGTTGAGGCCGCTTGCAAACGCAAGCTTCGTGAGAGAAGTGGATGAAGAGACGTGGGAGGCTACACCAATCAGCTTGGCAATAACTAAACCAGGCGTTGCTGCAGGGCACAGGATGCTGTAAGTACACATGTTTGGTATTGCATTGGCTCTAGCCTTGACATATAGCAGATTCAAAATGCTTATCGGAGCGGCTTCCAAAGCGCCAAAATATTTCAAAGAATCAGGGTACCAGTGTCCTACCGATCCACGAAATGGCTTGATGCAATATACACATCAGATGAAGCTCCCAAGCTTCGAATTTTTCAGTACGATGCCTAACATAATAAAAGACTTTAATACATTTATGGGTAACACTATGGGTGCCCGAGATTACTGGATCGACTGGTTTCCAGTAGCCGAGCAAATTCTGGACGGTGCCTTTACGGAAAAGGATTCTGTTTTGATGGTAGATGTTGGAGGGGGAAAGGGCCATGACCTACAGGTTTTCTACGACAGATTCCCTAACAAGGGCAAACTTATTTTACAAGATCTTCCTCACGTCCTCGAAGAAATCGAAGAACTGGACCGTACAATTGAGCGCCGCGGACACGATTTCTTCACCGAACAGCCAATTCTTGGTACCATTCGTGCTTTTCCTTCTAATCATTCTCTTCTAACCGGTATCTAGGTGCACGAGTTTATTTTCTTCACCATATACTTCACGACTGGTCAGACATCAAATGCTTGGAGATTCTTCAAAGTTTGAAAACTGCTATGCGACCAGGATATTCTAAATTATTGCTGCATGAAATGATTGTGCCTGAGAAAGGAGCTACGAACTTCCACGCAATATTAGATTTGACGATGATGGGGTTTAACAGTGGGCAGGAGCGAACTGGGAAAGAATGGAAAGCTCTGCTCGATCGAGCTGGCTTTCAAGATGTCAAAGTTTGGTTACCGCCTCAAGATGACGCGGATGGCATTGTCGAGGCGGTTGTGAAGGTCAAGCAAAATATGGCTTAACTATGAAGGCAAAATAGATGGTAGTTGCTGCGACTGGCGCTTTTGGACTGTAGACTAGATATTTTGTACTAAACTATCTATCTGTGCCTGTGCCTTCACTACAACCGTTCTTTAAAAAATATCAAATTTCTACCATTGCAAATGCATATTATCACACATTAGATACCATTAGTTAACAATTCAAATGCTACCTTCATTATGAGAAGTGATTTGCATATATTGCTCAAGACTTTTATATATCCAATACTGTAGTCTTTCGGGAAGATCCATGCGTTTCTGATCAAAAACTCGCTCACCTGTCCATGATTCTAGTGTCTCCACTCTGCAAACGCATGCAAAATTACATCTAAGTTAGTGGTGGTTGAGCGGCTTGAGACAAATCGTTGATTCGGTCTCAGTCCCTTTTAATTTTTGAAAAATACCGACAAAAGCTTCACCAAACAATTTTTGGGGAAAGCAGTAAGAAATGGCAATGCCGCATAGGGTATACAAGTGCGTCTAAAATCTGTCCCGTAAGTGATCTCCGGAGTTTCTGCCGCCGCCCCTCGTAGATCAAAGGAAGTTGTAACATATTCCACAGAAGTTGTGGCTTATTGTATATCGCTTAATACAAGTGAAGAGGAACCAAAGGTGTGATAACCCCACGATCCTTTTCGAGCACATACATAAATCTCCTTTCCATATTCCCGCAGCCGGATGAAACATTACCATATAAAACCACGAAAAAAGGCTTCTTGGTGAGATGCCCCATATCATTACCCTAAGGCTTCTACGAGCAAGCAAATTTAACTACAATTGCATTCACCTCGCGATTCGGTAGATTAATACCACGAAAATGCCAATATCAGTACATGATCTCATGAACGATTTTCCAGGTTCTCGGAATCTTTTCTCATCTCATCTAATGATTGTACATTGGAAAGTTAAATTAGATATCGATATCTGTTCGCTCAATGTACAATGGGGGAGTGACCCAATCGCAAAATATGACTCTCGTCTGTGCCGCAGCCACCAACCAACAGTGTCAAACATGGAAGATTCCAAATCGCATGTATCAGCACATTTTCTCACTCCCGAACATAAAGATCATGCAGCCCCCAAATACGGTCATCTTGTACATACAAAGGCACCGGAGTTATGGCCGATGCATATGAAAGACGGTCTGTAGAGGCTGCACCCACCTTGGCGCGAAACCATGAGAAAAATAACTTTGTACCCAACCGAGAAGAGGATCCAGATCCTAATTCTCTTCTACCAAAAGAGGATTTTGTTGCCTGGCTACAAGTCCTCGGCGCCTTTTGTCTCAATCTGAATACATGGTAAGCCAATAAATATCTTAACCCAGCAGCCACCTGCTTTCTTCTCACGCAATAATCACAGGGGGTTGATGAATGCGTATGGCGTCTATCAGACCTTCTACAAACTCGATTTCCTGAGCTCCTCATCCTCGTCAAACATTTCCTGGATCGGCTCTACCCAAGCCTTCCTCCTCTTTCTGACCTCCGTTTTCGCCGGCCCCGTCTTCGACGCAGGCCATTACAAGACCCTGCTATGGACCGGCTCAATTCTGACTGTTTTGGGAATGTTCATGACGAGTATCTGTAAGGAATATTATCAAGTTTTTCTTGCTCAAGGAATCATGATGGGTTTCGGATTCGGGCTACTCTATCTCCCTGCTCCTGCGATTGTTTCCCAGTTCTTCCATCGTGGGCAAGCGCTCGCTATAGGGGTATCCTCTACAGGGAGTGCTCTCGGTACGTATCTACTCGTCTCGATATCACAAAATTCACTGCCATGCATCAACTAACCCATATAACCTAGGCGGTGTAATCTACCCCATCGTCTTCACCCAGCTCCAGCCACACATTGGATTCAGCTGCGCCACCCGCGTAATTGCCTTTCTCATCCTCGCCACCTCCATCCCACCCCTTCTCTGCATGAAGTCTCTCAGCGCCGCGAAACCCTGGCGCAGCGTGCTCGATCCCACTGTATTCAAAGACACGCCGTACATCCTCTTGAACATCGGTCTCTTCTTCGGCTTTATGGGCCTCTACGTGATCTTCTACTACATCCAACTCTACGCCCTTGAAAACAGCAGTGCTTCCTCTACGCTTGCAAGCTATCTCCTTGTGATCATCAACGGGAGTTCCCTGTTCGGCCGCACGATCCTCGGTTTCTACGCGGATAGATTCGGATCTATCAATATCCAAACCTGCGTAGCGAATAACAAGTGCTATATTAACATTCTGTCTCCTCGCCATCAGAAGTTCAGCAGGCCTGGTGATCTACGCCCTTCTGTATGGTTTCTCAGCCGGCGCATTCATGGGACTGCCTGCGGCGGGCGTCGTGAGATTATCCGACGACCATACCAAGATTGGTGTTCGGTTGCGGATGACGCTGGGATTTGTTGGGTTCGGCGTCCTTGTTAGCACTCCTATAGCAGGAGCCATACTTGGTAGAGATAATGGAAGCTGGGCTGGCCTAATCATGTGGTGTGGGGTACTACTCACAGCATCTGCTGTGAGCATGATGGCGAGTAGAACAGCAAGAGTCGGGGTAAAATTGCAAGTGGCAATATAATTTTCATTGTGATTAGAAAATATATCTAGACACACTCATAGATAAAATTGTGCTTGCGGCTGACTGCAGAATTACTTTTTCGATTTTCTACAATGAATCCTTACTATCTCCCAACCTGGTATCATTCATGCCACTCTACTAATATACTACCCATCAAACCATCAAATCCACCATCAAGCTTCTCACCCATCGACATCCCCTGACTTTCCCAATTCTCACCTCGCTTATCTCTCCCATCCCTTCTACCACCACACCCAAGATAAATCCATAAAAGCCCCATCGAACACGCCATTCACCCATCCATCCAGCCATATCATCAAATTCGTATTCGTATTCGCATTCCAACCCGAAAATTTTCCTTGCCTTCCACTCCCAGCCTCTTATCCACTCCATCAATCACCATGCAAAACCTCGCAATTGCAATGCCCAAAACGCCACCGCTACACCCACAAATCCCCATAAATCAAGAATCGAACAATGCATCATGAAAGATTATCAAGAGTCTTCATGCCTTCATTCCCGCCACATTTTGACTCAACGCGTTTTACAAAAGATACCTTCTTCAAGACGGCTTTCCCATATAAACAATTCCTCGCCTGCATATCGATCCCGACTTCATTCTCTCTCTCGTATCGACTGTGGTTTACTTTCTATATATTCTCTAGAATCCTTTAGATCCGCGTTCAACCGATGTTTTATATAGCACATAGTCTCGATGAAATCGTAGTTCCTTCACCTATCTTCGCTAACACGGTATTTGTTCACCCATCAAGACTCCTTACGCACTCGGTCTACTCCTAGGCGATAACTCTTCGTCACTAGGCCGAAAATCTTTAGTAATTCCGTTCACAACGGGCATCCCTGTAGCCCCATCAACACCATCAGTTAATTGATGGCCCTGCCCCTCTCCAGTGGGCGTCTTATCTGAATCGTTCAAATACATTTGCGTAATAGACAATCGATGCGGCTCATCTTTAGCCGTTCCATAAGGATGAAGGGGAGTCGGTGTAGCTTGTCCAGAAAAATTTGATGCCGATGGCGATCGATCTAGAGGTGAAGGTGAAGAACTACTTTCAATAGAATCTGTTCGTGGCGCTCGTATTGCAGGCGAAGACGAAGCACTCCCTTCATTCTCATCTATAAAAGTATCTTTTGCAGTCGGGAGAGAAGGAGCGCCTGCGCCATTTGTAATTTTGTCATCCTTTGCCCCTTGAAGGACATCATGTGCCACTTGCTTCGCATCTGCATTGAGGTTTGGTAGAGAAAGTGGAGCCTAGATGATGTTAGCAAATCCTCTTTCGTCGTCTTTTCTGCAATTTACCTGCTGAAGATATTGATCTAATTTCTTCTTCAAGATCCCCGATCGAACGGGTTTGGCTAGATAATCATTCATACCAGAAGCCAAGCACTTCTCCCTATCTCCTTGAATAGCAGATGCTGTCATCGCAATCACAAGAATGCCTCTGACTGCATCAATTGGGTCTTTGCGTAGCAGTTTGGTGGCTTCATATCCATCAAGAACAGGCATTTGTACATCCATGAGAACAATATGATATGGAGTGCCTTCGCGAGCCTTTTGTCTAACGCCCTCCACAGCTGCCATGCCATTGTCGTAAGCATCAATAATTTTGAACCCTAACTTTTGCATGAATTGAATAGCAATCTTTTGATTGATAGGGTTGTCCTCGGCAATACAGATTCGCAAATTATCTCGACTTATATGGGAAAAATCATTGTATTCAGTGGCAACTGGTTGTACTCCTGGGGCCTCAATAGGTTTGTTTTTAGCTTCACGCAGAGGTTCGTTTTGACTGTCTCCCGCAGAAACTTCCGGATTGGCTTTATTGAAGGTTACACAGAACCAGACCGTTGTGCCTTGGTTTTCGACACTCTCAAGTTCTATGTGTCCGCCCATCATCGATTCTATGAGTGACTTACAGATACTAAGTCCGAGGCCAGAGCCACCGTACCGACGAGCTGTGGAATTGTCTGCTTGAGAGAAGGGTTTAAACAATTTTAGAAGTTGTTGTCTTGGAATGCCAATCCCAGTATCTCTGACCCAGAAAGTCAGCTTAACGGCGTCTTTAGTCTCCCAATCTGTTTTAGCACCAACAGTGATAGAACCATTCTCTGTGAACTTTAAACTATTTCCAATAAGATTGCCAAGAACTTGATGGAGTCTGACCGGATCTCCATAAATCAGAGATTGTGGAAGATTGATATCTTGAATAATTTCCACATTTCGGGAGCTCCTTTTATCTCTGTTACTATATGAAACAGATCTGACAACTTCTCGGATCATCTCATCAGCATTGAATGCTACAATAAAGAGTTTCATCTTATCCGCTTCCATCTTAGAGAAATCCAGAATATCGTTGATGACAGTAAGCAATAAATCCGCAGACACACGAATCGAGTCAGCCATCTCTGCTTGCTCTTTACGAAGAACACTGTCACGGAGAAGCTCCGAGTTTCCAATGACCCCATTCAATGGAGTGCGCAATTCGTGACTCACGTTCGCCAGGAAGATAGATTTGGCTTTAGCAGCTTCTTCTGCCAATTTGACATTGCGGAGTGCCTCCGCCTTTGCCAAATTAGCGTTTGTCTCAGCCTCCAAAGCTTTAGCTAAAGCTCTTCTCTGCACATCAACCATAGAATTATTGAAAGCCGAAACCTTTTCTACTTCTTTCAAAGTCAAAGCATTTGAATAACTAATGCCGATTTGGTTGACAAGCAATTGGAGAACCGTGAGATTTCTATCGGTAAAGGCGTTTGGTTGGCCTTCCAAATAGAGAACGCCAAGTAATGGTTTGATGCCGTGGCATATTGGAATAGCAATGACGGATTTTCCTAAAGGATTGCGGGCATACCAAGCAGGACTAACATTACTAAACCTTTCATCATTGATGAGATCAGGTAGGAATACAGTCTCACGAAATCGAGTGCAATAAAGAATGACCCCTTCGGCAACAAGTGCGGTTTCACTCAGAGGCAGCCCAGGTATGTGAGCCACGGCACCCTTCTCCGGGTCACCACTAGCAGCTATGCTCCAGCCAATAGGGTCTTCTTCTTCAACAACGATTGCAGCGACTGACGCCAAGCCTCCACAATTCTGCAAAATAATTTCACACATTGTTTTGAGCAATTCATCGACCTGAAGAACACTAGATATGACTTGCGAACTTTCTAGAATAGATGTTAGATCCAGCATATCTAGAGCTGGAAGTCCAGAGCCGGCATCAGGTCTCGCAGAGCCTCCTTGCCAGGCTCCAATTCGATCGCCTTTTGTCTCGGCAACATTATCATGGGCTCGGTGTCGCTCGTCGTTCTCATCTCCCTCCAGAGTACGATATGGCGCGGGTGCAGAGTCGCCAGCAAAATCTGTTTGTGTGCTAGCTTCCATATATCGAAGGTTGCGCGTGGGTCCTTGTAAGAGGAGGCTATGATCCATCTCAATATGTCTGGCAATTCCTACTGCTCCAAACTGTCGGTATAACATAATTGTTTCTTGCAAAGCCGCCTTTGCTGGCCTCCGCGAACCGGCGCGTAAGAGGAAACCTGCAAGAAGGAAATTCCCTAAAGCTTCTTCGAAAACAAAGTCATGTGAAGAAGCATGATCCAAAGCTTCTTCGTAATGTCTCAGTGCGCCTCCATGATCATTCTCCATTTCAGATACTTGAGCTGCAAGTAACTTTGACCAAGCCAGATAGTTGACATCTGAGACAACCTGCCAATCCTCGATCTTTTTCTGGAAATACGAGACTTTTTTCTTAGTATCGTTTAATGCACTGCCGAGACCCCGTTTATTGTTTCCGTCGGGGGGTTTGTTCATTGATTGAACAGAATCTTGCCTTCTGGTCCAGAAAGATGCAGCCAAGGCGAGACCATGAAAGAACATTGTGAAGCGTGTGTTGCGAATAGACCATAGAGCATCTACCTGATCCAGGAACGCCTCACCTATGGCGATGGCTGCAGAGTAATGACCGTATAAAAATAGAGGGACAATCTCAAATCCTTCATATATCATAATCGACCGGCCACTATTGGTCAAGGTATTCCTCAGCCACGCTTTATACAATAAAGAATTATGCGAAGCATCATTCAGACATTCTGTCGGAGAGGTAGTTATCGTCTTGCCTTGTAGAGCTCTGCATACTTGTCGAAGGACGATCAACATGGTCCCTCCTCTACAGTCCACCTGCCAATCAGGCACTTCTTCACAACCATACGTGCAGAACGATTCAAGATCTGCCAGATTTTCAGAAGCAAAGAATTTGAGTGTGCCTACGAAACCAAAATTAAGTATCGTCGATATTCTGTCGCCAGCCTGGATAGTATACTCTAGTGCGCTTTCTAATTGACCGACTGATTGAGAGAGTGGCCAGTGAATATGCCCAACGAAAAGAGAATAAATGGTACCGCCGCGCCCCAAGGTATAAATATCCCGCCATCGATCCATGAGAGCCAGTGATACATTCCCCATATCGCTTGCAAACTTGATCATGTTAAATCGCGTGATTGCAATGGTCGCCAGGTAAAGAAACGCCATTCCGGCTTGAGGAAAACTGCCTCGCTTTAAATGAGTCTGAACCATCACAATTGTTATCTGGTAGAAAGTTAAAGCATCAGACCAAAAAGCAGCACTGACAGTTTCCACCAAAACGGCGCCGACAGCAGCAAGATTGGAGTCTTCCATCATTGGTTTATCGATAATGAGTTTCGTGTCGATCGATTGAATCTCTGATGAGAGACGTTTGAACTCGTAGTCACACTTTTCGAAACTGGGCTTTTCATCAACCTCGATAGCCAAGGCAGCCAAGCATTGTTTCAATGCCTCAAAAGCACGGTTTGAATCTCCTTCTTGTGAGAAAGTGCGACTTTGAAGTACCCAAGCTGGAGATTTATCAACGGGAGTTCTGGCGTTCTCGAAAATGATCGCCAATAATCGTTTTGTTTCCTGATATTGTCCCATATAGAGATAACATTCTGCAGCTCTAGTGTAGAGTTGAAGTGTCTCCTCATAATAGCGATCAGGGTCCTTGTCATCCCATGGGTTCTCTTGCAATAACTGAAAGCACACGGCATAGAATCTTGCGGCAGTCGGTCGAGCCCCACTCTCTGCAGCGGCCGTGGCGCAATCGAAGAGTAGCTTCCTGAATGGATGTCTGCGTACTACCCGTTCAACAATAACATCAACACATTCACAAATATGTGAGGCCGTCACATCCTTGGATCGCTCATCAGCACTATAGTATTTCATAAGCGTTTGTGCAATGATGAAATGCATTTTGGGGCCGTTGCACTCTCGTAATGATGATGCAGCTTGAATGTAGCGATCATGAGCGAAACGAAAGCGATCATCATCTTGCGTCGCGACAATAATATAAGCTTGGATGGCAGCTTGGAGCCCACCAATAGCATCTTGTTGTGTGTGTGATAAGCAATAATATTGATCCGGCGGGCATTCAACCAGGTGATCCTCAGAATCAAACTCGCCACTCATAAGTCTTTGGATCAATTCGAATGAGAATGTCGTTCCAATTAGGGAAGCCCAGGCCAGAATTGACCTGGATGCTGGAGGCAATTCGTTTAGACGGCTCGTGACAAATTCAGTATTCAATACCTCATCGTAACTCTTGGTTTCGAAGTTCTTAAAAATCCTGTCGAGATCATATTTCCAAACATTCTCCTTGTAATCATACCATATACATTGTTTTCTGTGGCAGCTATCTAACATCTCGCGAATATAAAACGGATTGCCTGCCGTTTTGGATTGAATAACAGCGGATAAAGGGATAATCTCATTCTTTGGCCGACAGAGGGTGGCAGAAATGTACTCCAAGATATCATCTTCACTCAAGGGCTTGAGCACTATCCGAGTGATCCCAACACCATTTTGTTTAATGTGCTCTAGGTAAAGTTAGCGCTTCTCCTTATTTTAAAAAGTCTGGGCGTGCAAACTGATACCCTCAACGCCCGAAGGCTCTAATATTCCCTTGATTTTTTCAGGTAGAGTCTCTTCAGGTCGATAAGTTACAATAATGACCATTTTCATGCGTGCCGATATAATTTGAGTTATCAGATCTAGAGATTCGTCGTCCGCAAACTGTAAATCGTCCAGGCAGAAACATATGAATTTGTGCTGTGCAAAAACTCGAAGGACGTCAAGGAATGTGTTCATCAACCGCACCGATTTAGTCGAGGAGCCTGCTCGAAGGAAATCTTGAGTACTCTGGGAGCCAAGTGTGAGATTGTAAAGACTACCTTGGCTGGAAGGTGAGGAGTCACGGCGTTTGAACTCTGCCCTAAGACTTTTATTGTACCCTTGAGATAATTGCCCAGGGGTATTGGCTGACGACATGGGACCAATCAAAAATTCAGGTAATCCGAGTACTCTGTGGAGTAGTGGCCATGCAGGCCTGACGTATTGCTTTAGCAGCGCATGAAACGGGGTGTCTGTATTACTTTCCGAGAATACTTGCTTAAAAAGACTTGATAATAGTTTAAGCACTGGTCCGAAAGGTGTCTTCTTGGCACTGTCAAATTTCGAGCTTGCAAAATATCCCCGCCGCCTTGCTTCGACATGGACTGATTGCACCAGACAACTCTTCCCCAGTCCAGCTGCTCCTGCTATGCTTATAACCTCACATCTCCCTTTGCGTCGAAATTTGGTGGTGTTCCGGGTACTCATCAGACTTCCTGCTCCTTCAGAAGATCCCTTTTCGCCCGTCATACTATCTGTAGGACTTTTCGTATCTAAGGACAATAATGAGTTGTTTCTCTCCCAAGGCTTTAAATTTGGTCCCGAACGGTTAGAGTCGTCTATAGAGTTATCTTGAGAATTTGCGGCGGATCGAAATTGACTTGAATTACTTCTATGAGTTCTGTAATTCGTAGGAAGTAACATGTTGTTAGTACTGAGCAAATTCGTCCTTCCCTCGGCGGCACTTGTGTTCTCTTCGCTGGAGAAAGATCCCGAAGCCATAGCGTCAAAACCGTCAAGACGTCCATCGGACAAGCTGGAGGCCGAGGATAAGCTGCTCATGTCCTGTCTCTGTGATGTAAGGTGACGTCGAGAGACCTTGTCGATAATCTTGACCACCTCGTCATGCTCGTCGGATCGCCCAATCATAATAGAAGGAAGTATGAAAAATGAAGAAACGTCTTTTGTGGCAATGTGCCAATCCTTTAGAGCAGTCGAGTCTCCAGCTCCCAGAAGCCTCCGGACCTCTACAAGGTCGTGTCGCAGGCCTGAGACGGAATGGTACCTTTCAGTGATATTTTTGGCTGTCATCTTTTGTACGATTTTACTGATGACGTCGGGAATATCCAGTCTGATACTTGAAACCGATGGAAGCCGTCGCCCTAAAACACCTTGTATGATATCCATTGGAGTTTCCCCTTCAAAGGCAGGCTGTTGGGTGAGCATAGTCCAAAATAATATTCCCAGTGAATAAATATCTGTCCGACTATCAGGTTCGGCAGGCATACGACCAGTCTGTTCTGGTGACATATATGTAAGTTTAGTCTTCGCGCCCAGCTCTTTCGTTAATGAGGACCATCCCGTACTTGTGAGGCCATGTTCGAAAGTTCGGAGACCCGAACCAAAATTGATCAATTTGACTCGGCCTGTTTCCACATTCATATGAAAAGCGTCCCCTCTAATCTCCCCATGGACAAGACGCTGCCCATGATGTAAAATCTCCAAGCATTCCGTGGCACCCACTGCAAAGTCCAAAAAAGCCTGTAACGGTACCGCATCATCCGGCGCGAATGAATCATCCCGGAATGCCTCATGCCTATCCCCTACCTTCCTCCCTTTGTACCAAGCAGGACCATAATCCATCATTTTTTGCAGATAGTTGTATCCCGGATGTTCGAAGATGCAGACCACGACAGGACCTTTATCACCTTGTTGACTCGGTAACCTCACCAGATCTACTGGCCTTATGATATGATTGCCATCTGGATCTACGGAGCGTATTACATTTTGGCATATATGAAATGCCCTTTCTTCTCTTAGGGCGTGAGATGAAATACGCGCGATGACTGGTATCCCACTTGAACTAGTGCGTGCGCTCTTGGTGCTCCCTTGGTCGGAAACATCGTCGTGAAGAATGCCGGAATCGCTGCCACCATGCTCGCTATCGGTATTACGCGTCCGACTTGTGCCTCTGGTTCCAGGTCGAGAGGAATTTTGATCGGAGCGGGATGTCGTATTACTGTGCCGACTGTGTATAGAAGTATGCTTTGTTCCGTTGACCTGCCTATTTTATAAAAAAAGTTCATCAGTCTTGTTGTCCCAGAATAATCAGTGGTATACATCTGCCGGTCTGCTCATTTGCTCATCTGCCCCTCTGCCCGCCTGCCCGCCTGCCCGCCTGCCCCTCTGCTCATTTTCGCATTACTTAGAGAATTTTCCTCCACGGAATTTACTTTACTTACCAATTATCATAGCTAGAATGAAAAGGTTCCTTCGATTCGTCCCAAGTATAGCCAGCAATCTGCGCCAATCTTTCAAAAATTCTCGGGGGCGGATCCAAAACACCATCAAACATGAATTCATCCCCCACTGGCACGTTTCCTTCCATATCTAGTAATGGTAACCTTTAATTCTACTCGTATCGCCAACCAAGGTCCTTCACCCACTTTCTCTCATTGCCTTATTCGTAAGTTCGGAGATCTCTGAATCGGATAAGATAAAATTAATGTGACGAAACACCAGGGAAGGGTTGAGCAGCTCGGATGTAGATACCAATCTTCGATTTTGGAGGAGATCGATATTTGGGGAATCGACTTTTGGCGGGACTTGTCTTTTGAAAATAGGCTCGATGGGTGTCGATAAACGGACATTGGGGGGGGGGGATGCTACGTTCATGCGCCTGATTGAATAGAGTTTAGTCAGAATATCTAATCTACGTCACTAATGAGTAGGAGAAAAATATAAAATGCAAAATTACTGGGTACAAAGCAAGGTTTATTTTTATTTTAATCGAGGAAATGTTAAAGGTTGACGCCTCAACGCCTCAATTGTGGTGGTGTGATAAGATAGATACATTTAAACGTGTTGTTGTGTTTGTATTACGGATAGATTGTATTAAAACCCCGTGTAAATAATCTAGAAGGATAATCTACATTGTGCTAGATATCTAAACTGTACTACATACATATCTATATACTATACTAGATATCTAGACTATACTACATATCTACACTGTACTATATATCTACACCTACACAGCACCGAACTACAGTAAAACACCTTTATAAGGATATATTTTTTAGCTTCAAATTTAAGGATATTTGAGGGTATCCTTATAGTGAGATTTTTGAATATATATAATATTTAAAAGGTTAAAAAACTTTAAATTAAAAGTTTGAAGTATTATTTAGTTTTTTTTATTAAAGATATAGTGTTATATATAATTTGAATACTTTTGAATATTTAAAATAAAAATATAATTATTAAATATATTATATAAATAATAAAAGGTATAGGGAAATAAAATATAAAAAGTAAATAAAATCCCGAGATCCGAAGAATTTGAGAAGTTTGAGGCATGTGCTTAGAATTTTAAAGTATATGCTTATAGATTTCAAACGATATTATTAGTCTATTAAGAATATATGGTTATATAATAGACATTTTGGGACCCAAAATCTTAAGGATATTCTTAAATAAAGGGTTTTAAGAATATAGGTCATTTTTAGGTGTGAAAAAAAAAGGGTCCCAAAAATATATCCTTATAAAGGGGATCCTTATAAAGGGGTTTTACTATAATCATTTAGCAACGGCATTTATCATCTCCCGCCACTGTAATCTTATCTGTATCAAAAGTTCGAAGCTTCCCGTCTATTACAGCTTATAGCTTCTCACTACATCTCACAGAGATCAAGATCCGGGGGCGAATTGATCGTCCATTGAGAGAGCCCCATCTGGAATATGTAGCAAGCACTTTGTACAGATTTTTCATAGCTGGGGCTTTTATTTATTTTTGTTCTTTTTATTTTTTGGATTCCCCTCTTATCAATATTAGAAGGGTCATGGTGGGGAATATCGAATACGATGTATATATATATATATATATATAAGAGAGTGTTTTTGATGAATGCTAGTATAGTATAATCGAACTTAACAAAAATTATTATAGGATCTCAAATTAGTTAAATAACTTTATAAGTTTAATGAAATAAAAGAATCTAAGAAATTTATATAATTTTGGATATAAAAACTATTGATTTTTAGAAGTTTTTGAAGATATTATAATAAATTTGAATCGATATTGAATTTCAAAGTAGGTGATTTGGGTTGTTTTTAGTGAAGAAATCTACGAATACATGGATCTGGTTGGTATTTATTAAAAGATACACCCTCGTAATTATTATATAATTCCTATTACTATCAAATAAACATTTAGATTCTACAGCTGGATATCAGCAACTATTCACAGCCCACCAGCTAGCTCTAAGTACAATCTGGAAAGATCTAGTATTACCTAGCTCAAGCATAGATAAGTGAATAGTTATATCAAAATCCAACATTTGTTTAATGCGGTTAGCAATAGCCCTAAATATCCCAAGACACGATATACACACTACTAACATTCATCAACCCCTCATTTATTTCAACTATTTATAGGTATCAAATTGATTAACATTTAGACATCACAGTAAGAGCGTTCAATAACTAAGTATCTACAACCCCCACTTTAAAACCACTACATAAGAGCTCTTATAACCCAATATCAAGCCTCATACATTCATTGCTTTCTTATATTCTATTCCCCCTTTACACATCGTCCGACTAAAGAACACTTTCGCTTATTTCCATAATCACTTCCGCCTCCTTTTCATTCAGTTTATTTATCATCATCTTGCTTTTCCAATAGGAAACCTCACATTGTCATATGTTCTCATCACCATTTCGACCTCTTCGTACAACCATCTCCCCTTTCCTAGAGTTGTGAAAAGACCATTACATCAATTTATATATCAATTAGTTTTCACTATTCACTATCATATCATTAATAATATTTGTATGAAATTATATTCGGCTTCACCTAAAAATAAACTGTATATTCAATTTTAGCCGAATCTAGCAATCACTTTTATGACTATCCACTAGCATATATTAGTGATATATGTATGCAATTACCTCAGGTTCGTCCCGTCATAAAGTGTATAATCGATTCAAAATGCGTTTCTCCGATTACATATCCTCAATCATATAATGTCTATATAATAATCAAGTGGTTAGCGTCACCCGTTGAATGATATCAATTCGACTGTTATGACTTTATAATCAAATCGTATTTACATGCCTACCCTTTCCCCTCCCTCAATCCGCAAGCTATCCTACCTTTCCAATTGAGAAACTGAACTTCTCACTAATACATGATCATTTACATTCTCTTTTTTCTATAATTGTTTTCTACTCACTATACTATATATAATAAACATTCTCATTCATTCTTTAGCATCCTCCTCATCCATCTTTCTCCCCAATAAACTACCATTCATTCACACTTTACATTTCCGCTTATCTCATGATCATTTCCACCTCCTTTCATTTTTTTCATACTACTACTTACTCTTCTACATACCCGATTATCTCTTTAGCTAAGAAGTGCTTCCACCACCTCTTCGTTTCCTTCAATCCCTTCATCCCATCTATCTCTATCCTTTTCCATACTCCCATCTCCTCCACATTCATATATTCACCTCAAATATCACCAACTTCCCTCAGTACCCCTCCATATCCATCTCCCTCCTTTTCAAATATCCATTAACCCCAAACATCTTATTTCTATATTACATACAAAATCTCACATTTCTCTCCAATCCCAGAGAAAACTATATTCATTTTTCAAATTAGAAAAAACACATCAAAGTCATCCACAATCCCCTTCATTCACCAATCTATATCCAGAAAATCGCCAAAGAAATACATAATCCAGCCATCACCAAAACAGAATCCAGGGCAATTTCTAAATATGCGAATCAAATCCCCAGGGAGTAGGTAAACTAGGAGAATTGACAAATCATATAATATAGTAACCTACTTCCTTAATATATCCCATTTGTCAATAAAGTCTTATAGCCATTACATATTTTCTTGAGTCATCAATTTATGTTTGAATTAGTGTTTGATGCAATATCTATTTCCAATAGTATCATAGAGAATCACATAGTTATAAAGTATAATCATCTGGATCTCTTTAGTTTAATCTTATATATAACTATAAATCAAAGACATCACTCATGTCATATAATTAGCACCTCAACCGTCTGGATTCCAGAACCCGATAACCAGAAAAACCCAAGTAAACCTCTGTTTCTTCACCTTCTTCTTTGATATATCCATTTATATCCCAAAACTCACATCATTCTACATGGAATCTCAACTCCCTTTCGGATACAAACCACACCAATTCAAACCTCTTCCCCTTAGAATCCCATTGATCTTGTAATGTGAAATTCCATCTATGGACCAAGAACATTTGATATTCATTCTCTTTCTCATTTCCTACTATCTCGAACATATAATCTACTCACTATTCTCCTCTTTATCTCTCCGAACATTTATTTTCAGCTCGTCTCAGTTCAAATCAAACCGTCAGTAATTACACATTAATGCATTCAATATGCATGATGTTTTCCTGCTTTCTGCTTCCTTCCTTCGATTGTCTTTTCAATCACTCTCCTATCAAAGATATCTAAATTCTTTAACTCCAAGTAAATAACTAGCTAAATCCACATCAACACACAACCAAAAACAAGAATAATAATAGAAATCTTACTCAACAACCAATATAACAAAATACTTCCGTAATACTAAATATAAGCCTTGTGTATTCTAAAATACCAGAACATCTCATCTTGTCCCATTACGCTCGCCTATAGTATCTCGTCTCCCTATATTATCCATTCCACCCTAACCTAACCTAACCCATCCCATCTCATCTCCCAACCCCTATCCAACAACCCTACTCCACCCTAACAAATACAATTATCCATGACCAACCAAACCAACACATATTATCAAACCCACTACGTCTTTTCTTCTTTCATTCATTTCCTTCCTTTCCACCCTTTCCCTATCTCACATCTCACATCTCACATCCCATATCTCCATATATCCAAACTTCCGAATCCAAAATCCAAAATCCGCATCAATATCCAAGCAAAATCCCGCACCCACACCCACACCCACAACAACACTTACATTACAAATCGACCCCCATGCTGTGCTCTTCTTCCCCCAAAATACTATATATACCTCGCCAATATCACATAACACACAACACAACACAGCACAGCACAGCAAAATCCAATCCAATCCATGTTATTATAACAATAATAAACCCTCTAGAGTCTACTTCATTTCCATCGAATGACTCAATCTTTTCTCCCATCCATACATGCTTTTATCCATACATCCTCCCTCCTCCAACCAAATAACCAAACAACTCCCATAAAAAGCTTATTAACTATAGATACTAGATACTAGACATTAGACATTAAGAATTAAATATTAATAAATATCAGGTATCACTACAAGTATAAGCAATGGAGAAAAGAGTACGCAGGGGTTGAATATTGATTAAACACATCTCGTTTCCGAGTAAAGGTAAATCACAAATCATAAACCCACAACCTCAAACTCAAACACCAAACTCAAGAATCAAGCCAGTAAAATCCTTATAGCAAAAAAACATATATGTATATAACTGTATTTCTATAACCATTCTCTAAAGTATCGCTAATCACTTAACCGATGCTGAAAATCTTACACCTTCCCCATTTATACAGACGTACATACATACTTGCATATCCGTGCATTCCTCTATACCATCCATATTCATTTATCAAGATACTTTTTTTCATATCAAACGTAGTACTGTAAACCATCATGCCTACTTCTGCAAAAGAAATCTCATCAAACATCGCAAAGAGACTGATAACGCCAGTGCCAGACCGAGCTAACTATGCTACTTGTGGAATGGAATAGGAGCACAAAATGCAAGGGGCGTGTAGTATGTGCTCTGAAAGACATCTCATGGTTCAATTGATCCAACCCATTGAACCATACCATCTGGTATAAGGATTACAATAGAATGATATACCCCAAACTTTTCTTATCCATTACCGAAGCGGAAAGAAATATGCTTCGGCAAGGTATTCTATAAACACTTTATGAGCTTCCAACAGCATTTTTGGCGGCTGTGATATATTCGCTTGCGTGGATATCATATGAGGGTGCGAAACCACCGAGCAGGGTAAAAATGGTGGTAATAGTAAGACCAAAGACCATGACTTTGCGGAGGACTGGTCGACGGGAACCGAAATCTGCCCATTGGCGTCCACCTTCTGCAAGATAACTCTTAATCTTTTCAGCGCCAAGCTTGAACCAAACCATTCCACCGAGAGCAATAGCGTATCCGAAACATTGGAGTGGGGTGATGAAAGTTTTCCAGATGATGACGGAAAGACAAACGAGGAGGATATCTTTCAAGACACCACAGAGAGTGAAGACAAGAACGGAGGTTTTGCCAATCTGCATATAATGTTAACCAAGAACTTTGAATTTACCAATGAATATTTCTTACCAAGAATACAACGGAAACGTTCAACATGAACGCGCACATGGCATTGGCCAAAAGGGTCCAGAATCCAACATTGTAGAAATCGCCCATGGTCATAGTTGGAATTTCCCAGAAAAGTGCGACACAGAAGTTCATGATGGCACAAATTGGGGCGAAATAGTAAAGGGATACCAATGGATCCATCTTGAACTCGGCAGAGCTGAGAAGTCTTTGAACCATGACAATTCGAATTGCCTCGAAAATGATACCTCCGATTTGGAAAAGAACACCAATGACGACAAAGTCAATTTCTCCGATGGATGCGATAACGACACCGATGACAATGAAGGAGACGTTGAAGAGAGTCTTCATGTTGGGCTCGGCAACTCCAAGGGCCCAACTGGTGAGCAAGACTGCGACAGGAGTGGTAGCCTACAATTGGGTGTTAGCACATTAGAATCAGACCCCGAGCTATTCAACATACCTTGAGCATTTGAATGAAGGAAACACTGAGATATAGATATGTCAAGTTTCCGCAAATCAAACTCAAACTGAAGAAAATTCCAATAGGCACAATAGCTCTCAAGTATACACGTCCCGTCATCTTAACCGTCTTTCGTCCATCGAGAAGGTTGGTCGTTCGTGCGAGAATTTGGGTCATCAAAGTCGCAAATCCCAGATGCCATGATGTGAGGAAGATTGGGAAATCTGCAGAAGTGTTAATTCATTGTTGCGAGTAGAAATGGTGCATCGCAGGAGGCGACTCAGCAGAAAACACGTACGAAATCCAACCGTCGACAAGATCCATTTGTTGAATAGAATAACACTGGAACTGAAGAAAATCCATGTCCTTTGGAGAAGATGTCAGCGAATTGTAAATTGAATTGATGATGATGATGATGATGATGGGATGTTGACTGACATAACATAAAATGCTGCGTGTACAGCAGCCTTTGGAGGCTCTGATTTCTCGGCGGCAGGGTTAACTGTAGGAAGGACAGGAGAATCTGGCGACCTGGCGATCTCTCCTGAAACTCGAACCTTTTCTTCAGTCATGATTGCGAGAATGTGTTGTTGGAGAATTGGTGAAATGATTCTTCAAATTTGTTGGAGTTGGTAATGTAATATGATGGATTTTTGTAGTCTTACCAACATTTAAAAGATGGCAATCTAGGTAAGGGTAGCAAGGGTGTACAGTGTTCAATGTACGCGTTTTTCTGTGCCAAGCACTAGATAACGATGGGGAAAGGTTAGAGTTCGTAATGGAGAACCCATCGATGGGCAAGGGTATTTCGTTAGTAGGGAGGAATTGAGAAATTGAGAAATTGAAAAGATTGAAATTTGGTTTGATTTTACCAAAGAAAATATCCTTCTGGATCTACTACTGTAGGTACCTCGAGAATTATGATTTGAATTAAAGTCAAGTAAGTTCTCAAACCGATTATAATAGCTAATATATAGCTGTTATAGGTATAGAAGTCCAGATTACGTCCTTGAAGGATCTCTATTAAATCAAATAAAATAGATAATAGTAAGACTTAGAGGGAATATTATCTAATAGCTCAACAAGCCCTAATAAAATTATAATTATAAGTATTATAACTCCCTATTTTCACTTTTATTCCAAGATATTCAAATTATAATAAATAAATATTATTTTACTGTTTTACACAGTCTCAGTACGCACTAACTCACTTCCCTAAGTGTTACGAACGACGTAACATAAGCACGAGACGTGGGCACCAGGTCACGTGGTTGG